>JANDJT010000124.1:7867112-7886738 GCA_024331685.1 Stegophilus panzeri
AGAAGAAGAAGAAGCAGAAGAAGCAGCAGAAGAAGAAGAAGACGAAGCAGAAGAAGCAGCAGAAGCAGCAGCAGCAGAAGAAGAAGAAGCAGAAGAAGCAGCAGAAGAAGAAGAAGACGAAGCAGAAGAAGCAGCAGAAGCAGCAGCAGCAGCAGAAGAAGAAGCAGCAGAACCAGCAGCAGCAGAAGAAGAAGCAGCAGAAGCAGCAGAAGAAGAAGCAGCGGAAGCAGCAGCAGCAGAAGCAGCAGCAGCAGAAGAAGAAGCAGCAGCAGCAGAAGCAGCAGAGGCAGAAGAAGAAGAAGCAGAAGAAGCAGCAGCAGAAGAAGAAGAAGAAGAAGCAGAAGAAGCAGCAGCAGAAGAAGAAGAAGAAGAAGCAGAAGAAGCAGCAGCAGAAGAAGAAGAAGCAGAAGAAGAAGAAGCAGCAGAAGCAGCAGCAGAAGAAGCAGCAGCAGAAGAAGAAGCAGCAGAAGAAGAAGCAGCAGAAGCAGCAGCAGCAGAAGAAGAAGCAGCAGAAGCAGCAGCAGCAGAAAAAGAAGCAGCAGAGGCAGAAGAAGAAACAGCAGCAGCAGAAGAAGAAGCAGCAGAAGCAGAAGAAGAAGCAGCTGAAGAAGAAGAAGAAGCAGCAGAAGGAGGAGGATCATAAAAATGGCATTTTGGTTGTTATTTAGTACTGCCATGAATAACGTGTAGTTCACAATAATAACTGAATTTACAGAAATGAACCAGTTCAAAAGTTTACATACGCTTGATTCTTAATGATCAACAATTATTTTGTCTTCTGGGAAACATGTAAATATCTTGTAGCTTATGTATACATTATATACACTGTTCAAAAGTTATTTTTCTGAATAACATTGGGCAGTTTAACTGCTCAGGACAAACAAGGGACTCGTGAAGAACCATCACAAAACAAACACAGTCGTGGATCATCCAGGTAATGACACACAGTATTAATAATCAAGCGTATGTAAACTTTTGAACTGGTTCATTTGAGTAAATTCGGTTAATATTGTATCTTGTGGACTATATTTAAACATCTGCTATGTGAAGTAGCTTATTCAGGGCAGGACTAAATAAAAAACTAAATGCAATTTAATAATCCCTCTTTTTTTTTTTAATTATTAACATTTAGCAGATTCTGCAAGGCATATGTAAACTTATGACCTCAAATGTATAAACTGTTTGTTATTTTACGAAATGAAATGATTATACTGTAAAATGTTATTAGAGCGACAGTTATAAATACCTAATGGTTTACTGTAATCATTGCTATGCTGTAAGGTTTCAATTCTGATTTACCGTTCCGACTTGCGTGATGACGTAGACGTCCCTCTCCACCATGTACTCGTGTCCGCTCCTGAATAACTGCAGCATTTTAGGAATGTTCACCCCAACTGACCCTGAACCAGCATGAACAGTCATTTAGGATGACTTAAACGAGGAATTCGTCGTCATTTTCTCACTAAACAGACAGAGTTTGGATGTGAGGAAGACACTCACCTCGTTTGCTCTTTGGGAATTTTTTCCTCAGTTTGTTTTTTAAAGGCAGGAGCTTTGGGATGATGTCTGGAACAGCCACGTAAAAGTCTGCTGTGATCTCATCTTCCAATATCTACAAAGAAAAATACAAACATCAGTCCACTACCAACAAGAATGTTTTTATTTCATGAGTTTCATCACTTCTGTATGCGCACAAATGATTTTTTTTTTTTTTGCCTTTGAATACCCTTCCACAGACATGGGGTGTATTTACAATGCTCAAAACATGTGCATGAATGAAATATTGTGGTACAATAAACTCATCGGACAGCAGCGCTGGATGTGATACTGCTTCTCGCTTTGGATTTCATGGAATGGATTTGAGTTTAAGGTTAACAACTGCATGTAATTAATTCTGATCTCTGAATGCTGATGTGTGCAATTCTGAGATCAGCTTTTTACTATGTACACTCACCTTTAGTAAATATAACCTGCAAATATTGGTACTGACCACTAGATTATTATAAAACTGCATTGCCACTGTCAGATTTGTTCATCCAATTCGATTTTCTGTGTCCTCAGAGGTAGTTAGACGTTTGAACACAGTGTCAGAGTGTGTGATAGTGTGACGGAGTGTGTGCTGCTATAGTAGAGCTACAGGCTGATATAATAATAATAATAATAATAATAATAATAATAATAATAATGAGTCTTTACTGTCACATATACATTACAGCACAGTGAAATTATTTTCTTCGCATACCCTAGCATGTTAGGAAGCTGGGGTCAGAGTGCAGGGTCAGCCATGATACAGTGCCCCTGGAGCAGAGAGGGTTAAGGACCTTGTTCAAGGGCTCAACAGTGGCAGCCTGTATATATATATCAACTAACATTCAGTGAAGCTTTTGCTTCCTCTTTTTATTCCTCTGTATTACTGTCTTATCTGTCAAACACAAACACGCACACCACCCATAAGAAGAAAGTTTAAATACACTGAAAAATGATAATTGATTAAAGCAATAAGTCCGCTTCCCCAGCTCTCTGAGCAGTTACATTTTTAAGGTGTTTGTCTGATTATTCTACAGGTTTTCTAAAAGGTTTTCTACATAACATATTCATAAAACGAATACCGTATTTTTGTTTTGCGATTAATATTCAGGAAGTAGACTATTCATATTTTATGTGACATGAAAATGGGTCTCTGGGTCATTTTAGAAAAAAAAAAATTAATTATGAGAAAGTAAACTCACAAAACTAATATAGTAAAGATACTCCCATTGAAAATTTAATTTGTTACAGCATATGTAAATTGAGACATGCTACTTCTGTGGAAATTGTAGCACAACTGTGGAGGTATGAAGTCATGAAGTTGTAAGTGCATGTAAACTTACTGATCAAATTACCGGCTAAATCTGATTTTTTTTTTTTTAACCATTCAATTATTTTGAATATTTATTTGATTGAATGATGTTGGTTGGTTTACTGACCTGAATGACTAACTTACTGATTAACTACTGGTTAATTAGTTTATTGATTGATTGACTGACTGACTTATTAATTAGTTTATTGATTGAATTACTGACTTATTAATTAGTTGATTGATTGATTGATTGATTTATTGGATAATTAAGTGATTGGTTTTCTGATTGAGTGAGTAATTGGTTTATTGATTGAACACCGACTGAATAATTGGTTGGTATATTGATTGATTGATTAAATAATCACCTGATTAATTGAGTAATTGATTGACTGTTAATTGGTTTATTGAATGATTGACTGTCTGACTGATTAATCAGTTGGTTTAATGACTGACTGACTGATTAATTGGTTTAGTATTGATTGACTGACTGATATAAGGATTGACTGAAATATTGTCTGACATTTTACTTCTGTAAAACGTAATTACATATGAAAACTTCAGTGCTCTGTGGACGGTATTATTACATTACATTACATTACATTGTATAGTAATTATTTTTAGTTCCTGTTCCTGCCCATATTTGTAGCGACGTCCAACAAAAATACGCATGCTTAAAGCCTAGTGTGACCGTCCCATCACTGATAAATCGGTTGGTTTAATGATTGACTAACTGACTGACTGATTAATTGGTTTATTGATGAATTGATTGACTGATAGATAAATATTATTGGTTTAAATAATATTAAATAATATTGGTTTAATGATTGATTGGCTAACTGATCAGTCGGTTGGTTTAATGATTGATTGTCTGACTGACTGATTAATTGGTTGGTTATTGACTGACTGACCGAGTCATTTACGGACACTTTTGAAGCAGCTAATACAATCTTACAAATCTGGCTGTTCAGGAGAAGTGACTAACCTGGCTGAAGGTTTGCTTTTAACATCAATAAGTCGTACCTTTTCAACAAGTTCGGCTCCTCCCACTATAGCTGCTCCGTGCTCAGTGGCCACTCTGGCTTCCTCTGGATCCTAAAAAAAAAAAAACCCCAGTCATACAGACACACGATAGAACATTGTACTACAATCAGTATGCTTTAAATAGGATTTTAATTCACACTCAACTGAACAGAGCACATGCACAGACTTTAAAGTGTGCAGTTTAGAAGCAGATACTCACCTCTGTGAAAACCACGACTTTGTTCAGATCGTTTTTAAACGGATGCGGTAAATGGACAGTGCTAACAAAGGGGTCTACTTTTCTCTGAGGGAAGAGGAAAAGAAAGAAAGAAAGAAAGAAAGAAAGAAAAGGAAAAAAGACACATTTTAACATAAGCAGATGTTGTATATAAGTTAGGAGAGTTAGGTTGGGTATACATGTTGAGAGATTACAGAGGTGAACAAATCATCAATGTTTTTTTAGCTAGGCAATGGGGCAAGTGAAAGCTCCAGTGTGCCTGGCCGGAAGTCAGCATAACGAGGCTGTAAAGCTGCAATACATCCATATTTTTGGTTGAATTAATTCTAAATGTATTTTAAAAATGTAACTATTTATTGTTAGATTCATGAACAAAGTTGACATATATAATGAGTTCTGGAAAGAGAAAAAAACAGCAGACTATCTATTCATTAAAAACAGAAATGCTACTGTATTGAGAGCTTATATGACCAAATGTGACAAAAAATTATGTCCAAAGCCATTTTTCTGCTTGAATATGATTATTGTCCCATTCTAGCAATTTTTTCCCTATTACACCTAAACACTTAAAATATTTCCAATTTTCTAGAAATTGGTAACAGAATGATCAATACACAGTGTAAAGAAACATGATTAAAAAGGTGGGTTCTGTACCTTTTTCTCTAGTTTCATATCCAGCATCAGTTCAATGAAAAGTGGCTGATCTTCAGGGGTAAAGTCCAGCTTCTGAAAGCTTTTCAGCATGTCCACAGCTACATCTGCATCATACACCTGTTTAGGATAGTGCCTCACTACATACACGTCATCGATCGGCACCCAGGCTGTCAGGCCGTACGGCTTATGACGACCCGTATCATCGATCTTCTTTTTCTCCTTCTTCTTCTCTTCTTGCTTTACTTCCTTTGCTGCTCCCTTTTCACCTTTTTTCTCCTTCTTAGATGGTCTGCAGAAACAAAAGGAAAGAAGCATCCATTAATATGCTAAATAAATTATATTCCAAATAGATGTGTGTATACATATATACATAATACATACAAATATTATTTCTTAACAACAAAACAGTTCATGTGTTGGATTTTACAGCTTCATTATCAGAAGTGACAAAAACTGGGTATTCTGATATATTGATATATTATTAGTTTTATTTATTTATATATATAATTTTTAAATGGTTCAAATATGTGCCCTTGCTTTTCTGAACGCAAAATATTCTCTAATTCTCTTGTCTGTTGTGCTTGTCTTTTTTCTTTCCTGATGAAAGACACTTAAATGCATGATGCTCACTTGGCTGCTGCAGCATACGTCCTGACAGGATGATGCCTAGCTGCATTCTGGGACGGACATAAATAAGATGAAGCGCTGGAGAGGAGGATCTGCCTCTGACATCCAGCCAACACTGTGAGACAAAACATCCGGAATTTACAGCATGTTAGACAACTAGTGCTGCTAGTTCTAGTGCTAATACTGTACAAAATAAATAGCTAGTCGCACGACAGCGCAGTAGAGGTTGTGATAAACTGCACATTCATGCTGAAATGAGACATAAAATATGTTAATACAGCATGCTTACAATATTTTATTCAACAGAAAAAATCTATAAACCTGACCTCTTAATAAGCTCCTCGCGGAGGCTGCCATATTTACTGGTGCCGCTGTTATTACTTTCCGTGTGGGAGCACAAAATGTGTCTAATAGTTCCGGTACTACAACGTAACGCACTTATAAAATATTGTGAGTAAAAAAAATATTTTGAGTAATGTAAAACTGACTTAGGATTTAATTTTAAGTTTTAACCGAAATGAAAAAAAAGTGTTAAAAGTAAGATAACAGCCTTCAAAATAATTAGCAGCTTGTCTCAATAACTGCATTAACAGTTATTTAACTAATGTTAGTCTTAAATCGTATATAGTACCTCAGGTAAAGGTCATGAGAAACATCTGACATATGCGTAGGAGACGATAAAAATTTAATTTCATAAGAAAGAAAAGGAAAAAAATGCATTAAAAGTTTCATCTATTTTTGGCAGCAGCATTATAATTTCTATAATTTCTAAATGTTAACGTTATCTAATTTTTTACATTTACTATATCAAAAGTTCTTATTTAGTGGATTATCAACCATTCACGTGACCCTTATGTAGAATATATTGTGTACGACTTTATTTATAAATAAATTACAGTAGTGCCTGTTTACTAACTTTCCCAGTGGCTATTTCAGACCTGGGAATGCAGAGAGTTATTTTACACACCCACATTCCGGAAGACCCCGCCTTCCACGCTGCGATTGGTTAGTAGTTAATCCTCACGCGCTGTATACCCAATGGAAAATGTCGCGTGCTTGTTTATATAAACCAGCAACCAATCCAAGTGCGTTACGCGAAATTCGGTGGAAGAAAAAAAATGACGCGAATGGGCGCTTTGAGTCGAGCGGGAGCCATGATTGTTGTCCTTCCATCTGCCTGTTGGGAGACTGAACAGTGGAGAAGACGAGCTTTGGCTGCATGTCTGGGAAAATATCACCCCAACATTTGCGTTACCACCTCCCGAATGCAGGTAAGCAACTTCTGCTTAGCTACATGATGTAATTTTTATGTTTGCTGTGTGCTTTTTTGCAGCTGTCACGGTGTGAAAATTATCCCAAGTCCCAAGGAGAGACTTAGCACTGCTAGCTAACGGTATAAGTGTCCTGTTAATAACCAGGGAACAGTGAGAGCCCCAAGCAATGCAGTGAGGTACTGACTTTTATTTATTTATTTATTTATTTATTTATTTTTTTTTTAATGGAAACATTTGCAGTTTTGGAATGTAGTTTGCTTGTACAGCAGCCTGTCGGTGTAATAGTTCACCTGTCCGCTTTGGCTGGTGACCAAATATAAAAAAAACAACAACAACTTCTTGTACTCAGATTAAAACTTTTCTGTTTTAAACATTTTGCAGATCTTTTTACATAGATGTTTTTTTTTTTTTTTTTTACATTTAATCCAGGGAGTAATTGCAGTGCACTTTAATAATAATAATAATAATAATAATAATAATAATAATAATAATAACTGTAATAAATTAACCAGATTACACAAAGTTTCCAGAGAAACAGGAAGTTTCCGACAAAAGTCCTAACCCTAAGTACAGTGTGTGTGTGTGTGTGTGTGTGTGTGTGTGTGTGTGTGTATAAAATACACACATACACATATACACACATGTGCTGAAAAAATCCAGCTTTTATTCTGGCCAGCTACCAAAACACAGCCTGATTTGCTCAACCGCTAGACCATCTTTGCCAGCTGGTAAATAATTTTCCAGCTTCCTTGTCACTTGATTAAAGATGCATTAGGTATGAGTAGTCTTTGTGTTTTTAAAATTAAGGCTGTGTACAAAATCGCATACTGTGACGGTTCCTACCGCACTCGATTCAGTACCTATTGCTCAGCTGTTGATGCAGTACGTGCTGATTAGTATAAACGGTAAGCATGAATATAATCTGGACGTAATACGTGGTGTGGACTCTGACAGCTCTTCCGCACCACTCCCGTTGCCTTATAGGATAGCGCAGAATCCACAGTGTCCAGTGATTCCATACTGCAGAATCAAGGTGGAAGCGGTAGGTCATCTGGGGCACAAGGCAGGGGAGGGGGACCTGGACGGAGTGCTAACCCATCGCAGTGCGCGCACACATTGCGGATGATTCAGGAATGCCAATCAGCCTACAATGCATGTCTTTGGACTCGGGGAGGAAACCGGAGGCCCCAGAGGAATCCCCCGCCCAGGGAGGACATGCAAGCTGTGTGCACACAAAGCAGAGGTGGGATTCGAACCCCCAACCCCGGAGGTGCGAGGCAGACGTGCTAAGCACTAGGCATTTTGCCAAAACACACTTTGATGATCCTCAAACCTTTTGGGAGAAAGTTCTGTGGATTGAAGAGTCGAAAGTGGAACTGTTTGGAAGATGGGTCCTGTTACATCTGGCATAGACCAAACACAAAATTTCACAAAAAGTACCTCATATACCCATGGTCAAGCATGGTGGAGGACGTGTGATGGTGTGGGGATGCTTTGCTGCTTCAGGAACTGGGCAACTTGCAATAATTGAGGGAAACATGAATTCTGCTCTCTACCAGAAAATCCTAAAGGAGAATGTCTGGTCTTCAGTCCATAAGTTGAAACTCAAGTGTAACTGGATTATGCAGAAAGACAATGATCCAAAGTCTAGGAGTAAGTCCTAGTCCTAGAAGTAAGTAAAAGACTGATCTCCAGTTATTGGAAGTGTTTGGTTGCAGTTATTGCTGCTACAGGTGGCACAACCACATTAAGTTTAAGGGGGCAATTAGTTTTTTACATTGGTGATAGGTGTTGGATAAATTTTTGCTTCAATAAAAAAAAACAAAAAAAAACAAAACTGTATTGTGTGTTTACTCAGGTTGCCTTTGTTTTATGTTGCATTTCATTTGAAGATCTAAAACTATTTAGGATTAGATATACACAAAAACAGAAGAAATCAGGATGGGGCAAATACTTTTTCACAGCACTGTATGTGTGTATGCTTTTATATATATAAAAATAAAGTATGTATATATATATGTGTGTGTATATATATAATATATAAAATCTTTACACCTGGCTTGTTTTTAAGCCCTATGACCTGTTGTAACTCCTGCGATCAGGTTCCAGCTGTTGGCTGGCATTAGTGCCCAATCTGTGTATCATGCCGATCGGGTTACAATGTGTACAGCTGATATGAGTAAGTTGGGGAAATATTCCACATGGCCTAAAGCTAAGTGTGGATTTTGCTTGCTATGATTGCACTGGTCAAAGTGAATTTATATTGTTCTGCTCTGCAGCAGCTGCAGGAAAGCTGCATAGAAAGTAAATGAACTCCTGTTACTCATTCTGTTCCCAAATGAGGCAATTTCCTCCAGTGTTCAGAAATGATTGATATATATTTAGTGCTGTTTTTAGTTACTTGCATATGGACAGTTGACAGTTGGACAGTTGTCGTGTAGCAGCAGTCTGCTATCTTGTGAGGAGAGACCCACCCGACCTTGTCTGCTTAACTAATCGCAAATTAAAGAGATATGACTGTATGTTGTTCTGTAGTTCTTCAGTGCCTAGCATAAGTTATTACAAATACTGCATGTTCATTAAAGTCTCAGTATCCTGTATATCCTGTGAAATGTGGACATGTTGCGAATAAAACATACAACGGGATGCTCTTGCACACTGGGCAGATTCCACTCTGACTATGAGCTGAGACCTTATATTGATCTGTTACCAACATCCTTGTGGTAACCGAACAGAGGCTCTTCCTGCTTCTAATGTGAAAACCTCGGAGGTGTGATGGTGAATTTCTTTAACACAAGGTGTTTAAGTAGATTGGAAAATGTCAGATTCGTTTGGATACCGGTCCAGCATTGTAGATTATCAGCGCCGATACAGGTGCTCAGGATTTGCACTATTAGTTTAGTTAAGATTTTTCCATCGCTTTATTCTTCTAATTTGTTTAATTGTTCCAATGTGAGCCAGTGTGAGTGTGCGATTATTTGAATCTTGCCCAGGTTCTGATTTCCTAGCAAGACATGGATGATTAACTTTCTGCCAACAAGTATTAGGTCTTAGAGTGCATTAACTCATTCACACTTTGTATAATATAGATTTTTACACCAACTGATCTGAATATCTGATCGTAAACTACCCAAGCAGTTTGCTTGTTCATGAATGTAATACACAGGTTCTTAAACATGCTTTGGAGATCAGATTACAAAAGCTCACTTGTTGAAAGGTTTACATAACGAACCCAGTGGAAGGAAAGGTGCCTTTTCTGTTTATCCAGTCAGCTGGTACTGAAGACAAGTCAGGTATGACCTAGTTTCAAAAGCTAGCACTTGCAAGACAGTCTGGTATGTTTTGTCAGTAAACGCAGAACGTTATATCGTCCTGTCGGCCAGCGCTACCAGTAACAATTCAGAAAAGTGTTTGGAATTCAAAAGTTTGTATACACACCAATGCTGAGAGTCAGTCAGACTGCAACTTTCAACGTTTTGAAGCTTGTATCCAGAAAAGTGTACAAAAGATTTGGATGTTTGAAGCATCCAAGGCTGAGACTAGATGTGAATAGGTATTCTGTACATTCCTAGCTGCAGTAAAAGTGTCAGATCTAGTGTCTGATCATGCACTTAAGAAGGGAAATTGTTTGTGTGCATGGCACAGGTCTGATGTCTTTTTGTTTTCCAGATTAACAGGTATGCCAAAGGAGAAATATGAGCCTCCAGACCCGCGCAGGCTGTACACTATCATGTCGGCAGAGGAGGCAGCCAGTGGGAAGAAGTCACACTGGGCTGAGTTAGAGATTACCGGTTTGTTCCTCTGCATGTGGCTTTAATTATTTTCTATTTGGCTTATTAGTTAAGCATCTAATACACTGCTTTGAGAAGGTGTTCTCTATTCCACTCACATAAACATTATTTTTTGGTTAATAGCCTGTTTGATCACGTTAATGTAGATTTAAGTTGATCTCTCGTAGGATTTAAAGAATTCTTCATCATTGATTTTGGACAGGGCGGGTGAGAAACCTGAGCAGTTCGCTATGGACACTCACCCATCTGACCGCTCTGCACATCAACAACAACAACCTCAGCCGGCTCCCTCCTGAAATCGCCAAGCTCCCTCACCTGGTCTACCTGAATCTGTCCTCCAACAAACTACGCAGCCTGCCAGCAGAACTCGGCAACATGGTGTCTCTCAGGTAGAAACGAAACGTGGAGTTCAGTTTTCACCAATATCACATTTCAACAGTAATTTAGTACATGTTGGATCTTTTATTTAAAATATTTACTTTATGAAATGAGTACAAAAGAGATCGACCGATAATCGGTTTTACTGATATTTCCCCTGATATTTAAGCATTTTTCCCTAATCGGGTATCGATTTTTTTTAAATATCGGATCTACTGATAAATGGCGCCATCTTGTGGGCGTTTTGAGCATTTTGCGCAGAACCGCTATAATAGCCGTTAATGTACAAATTAGATGTTACATAAATGTTTGATATGTAGTTTAAGCAGCTTGGTGCTAAGAAATAGAGACAAACTCACGGAGTCATGTAATCTGTTTACCTCATTGATGCTTTCTAGGTTATAACAGCACATATCGTACATACCGTTCATATTTAGCTTGAGGATAGTTTTTTCCACATTATTTTATGAGTGTTGTTCTGGACAGAGAGGATCTGTTCAGACTAAAAAAAATATATAATAATCTGCACCAGTAAGTTTTATATTTGTCCTGCCAGTAAGACAAAGACAGTACAAACAGCTTAATCTCTAATGATTGATATAGCGACTTATTCACTGAGAGACAGTCTAAATATTGAGATATGTGCCAGAGACGCCTTCATTCTGAAGGCCATGCATGAACATGTTATGACTTTTATGTATACAGTGTGCCATTTTATAAAAGTCATGCAAGCATACAAATTATTTCCACTGTACATATTTGGTATACTCTTTAAATAATACTTTTCAAAGACTGTTCAGAAAACAGTAGTTTAATTAAATGCCGTCCAATTATATTTCTACACTTCTTTTATTTATTTATTTATTTATTTATTTATTTATTTATTTATTTTTAATTTAGTTTTTTTTACAACATTGTCACAAAGCAGCTTTGCAGAATTATGGGTTTCACAAATAAGCAAGGCTATAAGCAAGCAAATAAGCAAGCAAATAAGCAAGGCATAAAGAAAGGCTCCGAACGGGAACACATTCTCTTCTGGTCTTAATTACTGACTGTTTCCAACAATAAACACAATCCAACAGAAACATTGGATTCCAGATGAATGTTCTTATGTATGCTATAAAGCTCTTTTCATGACTTCCACAGGGAATTGCTTTTGAACAACAACTGTTTACGGGTTTTGCCTTACGAACTTGGACGGCTGTTTCGCTTACAAACTCTCGGTCTCAAAGGCACGTCTCTTTCTGTTTCATTTAGATATCGTTTCGAACGTTTCAGCTTATTTTCAGCGTTCGTCATCACACACTTTTCTAACGTGACTTGTAATATTCACAGGTAACCCGCTGTCCCAGGATATACTCAACCTCTACCAGGAGCCTGATGGAACAAGAAAACTATTGAATTACATGCTAGACAATCTTGCAGGTGATGTCTCTGTTGAGGAGTTCACATACTGTATATTGTAACAACTGGTAAATCTTCTCAGTGGTCATTTAGTAATGTTTAAACATGTTCAGAAATAATATACTCATTTGTGTGTGTGTGTGTGTGTGTGTTTGTGAAATCAGTCCACCCAGAACAACTCCCTCAGAGACCTTGGATCACACTGAGGGAGCGAGACCAAATGATGCCCTCAGGTACAGAACGTTTCCTCGACCAGTTGTTCAATAGCAAAACATTACCAACTTTGTAGTCTCCATTACAATCATCAGTCTCACTATCACTGAATCTAGAATGAAATATTTTATGGTAGTAGGCATTTTGAGTAACTTTGTATCTTTATCCATTAAACATAAAAAAAAAAAATCGAGTTATGTATTAGTCAGTCTGCCAGCCATGTGAAACTATTTTGCTTTCCTTAACAACACCAGTTTAATTAATAACAGAAGCATAACAGTTTGTTTCTTAACTGTAAAAACTAGGCAGTTGAATAAATGCCACATTTAAAAGTATTTGAATATTAATAAGCCTGTAACGAGCATGTGCTCAAGCTTTAGATCAGGGGTGTCCAATCTTATCCAGAACCGGTGTGGGTGCAGGTTTTCACTCCAACCAAAGAGAGAGTCTACTGAAAGCCAAGCTCAACTGATTAAATAAGTGGGATCAGGTGTGGCTCCTGTTTGATTGGAATGAAAACCTGCACCCACACCGCCCCTTTGAGGATAAGATTGGACACCACTGCTCTAGATGTACCATATAAATCAGATAAACCATGAAGGTATAAACCATCAGTGTCACTTGTTTTATGATAAACCTTAATGTTCATTTTCAACCCATCATGCAGGTTGTTTGTTTATTTATTTATTTATTTATTTAAGCTCCTCCAACATAGTTAGGCTGAATTCCAAATGGCTTCTTGTATAATGTATGCGTTCACTACATAGGGTATAAAATAACAGCATTGTAGTTCAGTAAAACAGAATGCAGGTACACATAAATATCACCTCATGATCTGTACTGTTTTGTGTGCTTTTTAAAGTTTGTGCTCAAACTTCTCTTATTGGCACACTTGGCTTTATTTGGATATGTTTGCCACCATTACTATAGCCCCAACAAACCCAGTGTCTCATGCCGTAAAGAAGCCCTGTGAAGTAGATTAGCAACAGCACTGCACAATGAATTGACAATGTATACCTTTTGCACTGCACTGTTTTGAATAGACATGATATGATTTATGTTTTGCTTTTGATTATGTAATATGGGCGGCCTGGACTTTCAGTGAAATTTCAGTGTATGCCGATGAACGATCCTATTCTAATTGTTAATCTTCAACGATAAGGACATGTCTACTTGACGTTTCCTTGTATCTTGCAATATTGTGCATTTTCTTATGATTGTCATGTAGATTTTTTTTTTTTTTTTTTTTTATGTGTAGTATATTAGCTAAAGATATTCCTAATTTCCCTCCTCTAGCTGTTTTCACAGTGATGTGCTACAACGTGCTTTGTGATAAATATGCAACAAGGCAGCTGTATGGCTACTGTCCTTCCTGGGCTCTCAACTGGGAGTATAGGAAGAAAGGCATCATGGAGGAGATCACCAGCTGTGATGCTGACATTATCAGTTTGCAGGTATGCGAGCCAGGAGTTTCTTAATAGCTGCATATAAAGCACTAATTAAAATGATGAAAGCCTGTTGTAGTCACTCATATCTTATTTCCTGTAAAGTATTTTTTCATTAATGACAGTTTTTCTTCCATGAAACAGTAAAATACAATGAGGCACTTAAGTTGCCTTTTAAGTAGAGACACACCGATAAAGGCTATTTTTCCCGCTATTGGCTATTGGCCGATAGTTTAAAAACATCCGATCAGGGCTGATTATATCCTGTCAATGAAAAGGGGGCGGGAAAACATGGATTTCGTGCTGTGCGTAAAGATGATGTCTCTTGTGTGGAATGATGACAAAACTCTTTAATCTCTGCACTGCTAAAATATTACAGCGGAAATGATCAGTGAAGTGGGAGTTTCGGCGTCGAGTCTGATTATTATTATTTTTTGCCACATTGCTCAAGCTGCTCACACTGAATTAAAGCATCAGTACACTGATGAAAGATTTAAATGAAGATGAGTTGACAAAAAAGTATATATTGCACAGAAATGTATATTTGTAGAGTTGTATATTTCATATCCAGTTAATGTTAATATATAAAGTTTATATTATATATTACCAGTTTGATGTCAATGATGTAATGCTTTTGTTTGTGGTTAGTGAATGTGAGACTAACAGGAGGTTTTTTTATTATTATTTTTTTATGTTTTTATTAAGAGTTCAGTCAATATTAATATGAATTAATAACATTCAATAAGTTAAGAAATCTTACTTTAATCTTCAGAGTTTAGTTCATGTATTAATGTTAATTTGAGTAATGTGTTTTCTGTTTATGAGACCAGTTTCTGTGAAACAACTTTAAATTAATTCTTATTAATTTAAAAGAAGGCATAAAAGGCAGAACTATCGGTTATCGGTATCGGCTGAGAAATTTAGTATCGGTGCATCTCTACTTTTAAGTGAAATTGGCATGGGCTATGTGGAGATGTAGACTATTTAAAGTATGGGAAAAAATGTAAACAGATTGCTGTAAATAAACTTAAACATTTACACACAGCCTTATTTTCATTTCTTCATGGTGCTTCTTCAGCCCAAGTTTTTTCTGCATCCTATTTCATGCAGGAGGTGGAAACAGAACAGTACTACACATTTTTTATGGAAACTCTAAAGGAGCGTGGATACGACGGGTATTTTTGTCCAAAGTCTCGTGCCAAACTCATGTCTGAGCAGGAAAGGAAGCACGTGGACGGCTGTGCTGTGTTCTTCAAAACGGAAAAGTGAGTCTATGTTTGCTATTATGGGTTTTTTTGGGGCGTTCAAAATGTCACAATTTTTCTTTTAAATGTTGTCACTTTTTTTAGATTTGCACTGGTTCAGAAACACACGGTGGAGTTTAATCAAGTAGCCATGGCCAACTCTGAAGGCTCAGAGGTCATGCTGAATCGGGTGATGACCAAAGACAACATCGGAGTAGCCGTGCTGCTAGAGCTGAAGAAAGAGCTGTTTGCTGGAGGTAAGCATGTAATGTCTGGACCACTTGCTGTGTTGCAACATGGATATTTGAATTAAGAGATGCAAATGCAAATAAAACCAGGCAAGAATAGAATTGTACACTCATTGAGCACTTTATTAGGAACACCTACACATTCATGCAATTATTTTGCATGCAGTGCATAAAATCGTGCTGATATGGGCCAGCAGCTTCAGGTAATGTTCACATCAAGAATGGGGGGGGGAATTGTGATCACAGTGATTTTTGACTGTGGAACGATTGTTGGTGCCAGAGAGGCTGGTTTGAGTATTTTTTTTTTTTATTATTATTTTTTTTTTTATAACTGATCATCTGGGATTTTCACACCCAGCAGTCTTTAGAGTTTACTCCGAACGGTGCAATAAAGAGAAAAGCATACAGCGAGCAGCAGTAACTCTGCAGTAACTCCGATAACCACTCTGTACAATTATACGGGCTACAACAGCAACAGATTCCACTTATGTCAGCCAAGAACAGAAACCTGAGGCTGCAGTGGGCACAGGCTGTTTTGAGAGCAAACGAAGGCACTACCCAGTATTAGTATAGTGTTTCTAATAAAGTGCTCAGTGAGTGTGTGTCATGGCTGACAACAAATGGCAAGCAGTAAACAGTTCAGACTCAGAGTGGAAGCTAATAATAACAGTCTGGTTTTTAAGGTTGCATGATGTGTTACTACTATTGCATAAGACACCAATGAATGCCAGGCGATTAGTTTATCTTCTACTAAACTACCCAATTACCCAAGTTAAGTGATTTATTAGTGGCTGTAAAAATGTATTTCATAATGACTGGATAAGTTGCAAGTATACTGTTACCGTTCGTTTTGTGAAGTTGTATCTGCTAATTTTGCAGTTATTGTATTCCACTAGATGGCAGTAAATAACAAATTGAGATGTTCTTATTAACGCTAATGTGTGGTTTGTGGTTTCATATGGTTCATTAGCAGATAACAGAAACTTGCTGCTTCAGAATCACTCTGTGATCAAAGACCTGTGTCTTTGACTTCAGCAAAGGCTGTTGCTCTCTTTCTAATTTTATGATGAACAGAAAAATATTTATAGACTGTAACCACATACACTATATTGCAAAAGTATGTGGACACCTGACCAATCACTCATATGTGCTCGTTGAACATCCCATTACAGATTTAGTTTCCCTTTACTATAATAAAAGCCTCCACTCTTCTTTCCACTAGCTTTTGGAGTGTTGCTGTATTGATTTGTGTTCATTCAGCTACAAAAGCATTAGTGAGGTCAGGCAAGAAGATCTGGGGTGCAGTCGGTGTTTCAGTTCATCACAGAGTTGTTCAGTGGGGTTGAGGTCAGGCCTCTGTGCAGGCCACTCGAGTTCTTCCACGCCAGCCTCGGCACACCATGTCTTCATGTATCTCTGTAATGCCTGTAATGCCACAGCATACAAAGGCATTCTATACAGTTGTGTGCTTCAGACATTGTGGCAACATTTTGGGGAAGAACCAAATATGGGTTTGATGGTTAGGTGTCAGCATAATTTTAGCCATATAGTGTAACTGATAATTGAATGTCCAGTTTATTAGGAACACCTTTACACCTGCACTGTAGAGACTGTTGTATGCGAAAATCCCAGATCTGCAGTTTATGAACTACTTAATCCAGCCCTTCTGGTGCCAACATCCATGCCACAGTCAAAGTCACAGAGATCACATTTTTCACCTTCATTCTGATGTTTGATGTGAACATTAATTGAAGCAATTGATCTGTATCTGCATGATTTTTTTTATTTTTTTATTTTTTTGCATTGTGCTGCTGCCACTTGATTGATTAATCAGCATGTGATCAGCATCTAGATAGCTGCATGAATGTGCAGGTGTACAGGTTTTCCTAATAAAGTGGACAGTGAGTGTATGTTGAATTAAAAAATTTTTTTTTAAAAAACAGCCGATATATACTGTCTGTACAAATGAGTTGATAACTTTTTAAGAAACCAGAGTTGAAAATGATCCAAACACAACGCAGTAACACAATGATATCCTATCGGGACCTTAAATCTGTTGATGCAGCATTACTCTCTTCTTCCATTGCTTCATCTACAATTTCTTATGTTTTTGATATCTTCTGTCCTTCAATGATACTCTCAAAATACCACATATTTTGCATAAGCACGCTCCTAAGACCAGGCCTGTCACCTCCTCACACATGTCCTCCTGGTATACTCCTGAGCTCAGGGCCTTAAGTCACTGGTAGACGGCTTGAGCGGCTTTATAGGAAAACTGGTCTTACTATGTACCATCTAGCTTTCACTGATCACCTCAACACATACAAAACTGCTCTGAACTCTGTGCGATCTAATTATGTTTCCACAATGATCAGTAAAGCAAGCGATAGGCCTAAGGTTTTGTTTGACACAATCAATAAGCCTCTAGCAAGAACCCACTCTGTACTCAGACTTTCCACAGGCACTGTATATTCTGCAAGACAGTCATCAATTTCAAAGTGAGTTTCGATATTCTGGTTTGAAATAGGACTGCTCAGAATGCAATTAAGAGGTGTGAATATGCAGCATTTGTTACAGGCATCAATGAGTCATTTAACACTTTGTGTAGCTTCTGAAGAAAGGAAGTTGTTCTGCATGCTGCAGAAATATGTATCTATATCTATCTATCTGTTTCACACGTGGTCATGCTGCTTCAGAACCACAGAGGCACCGCTTGCAACACACTGTTCAATCACTGTTGACTTTTATGCCAGATGTGCATGACAAGTGGAGCCAATGTGGTCACACAGAAACAAACTGTAGTCTACAGACTTGCATCAAGGTTTATAACCTTGTTCTTAACTGTAACATTTGGTTTCACAGAAAAATCAAGCACTAGGGTGAAATCATTGTGGGCAGAATGGATATCTACCATCGACATTTTCATTTTATCAGAAATGTGCTGAAGATAGTTCTTGTTCAGCCAAACTTTTGCCTTTAAAACTACTTGCATCTACTTGCCAAAGTCATGTTTTGCAAATTACATGTCCAGAGAAAACAAAGGGCCTAAATCAGAATCTTGAGCACGCCATTTTTCACTCTTTTATGGGCTTTCGCACATATGGCAGAAATACTTCCATACTCAAGGTCAGTTCTGGGGTTGTTTGAAGCAAGGTGTCACCATCACAAATGATACTATGTACTATGGTGCTTTCCTCATCATCATCACAATCACTTTCATCATAATGCTTGATATGCCTACGTAAACATATCTGTTTATAATCAACCCCCCTCATTCCCCAGATATATAAATAAAAACTTAAATAAAAAAGAAATTGTTGGGGAAATTGGGGAAATTATAAAGTCAAGATGTGGTTTCTTACGGAGAGACTTAAAAACTTATGGACATGGCACAAGCTGAGTGATAAATTTATGTGTTAACTTGGTTCCTCTCAATTACTGATAATACTTCCAAAAGCAATTTGTACATTTCCAAACTGATCTGTTAAATTTGACTGGTCTAAAATAGGACTTTTAGAGTCTCTTGTTGTTAAGAGTCTTTTGGTAATTAATGACAGATTTCCTTCATGCTCTTTGAAAGACCTCCATCACATTGTGTTGTCCATGCTGTTTAATTGAGGGTAATCTGTTAATGTTGTACTGCAGGCTTGAAACCACCATCAGAAAAGCAGCTTCTGTTGGTGGCTAACGCTCACATGCACTGGGACCCTGAATACTCAGACGTCAAACTCATCCAGACCGTCATGTTCCTGTCCGAGCTGAAAAGCATCGCTGAGAGGGCGTTAAGCTCCACTGGGTCCACCTCATCCAGCTCAGACTCCAGCTCCTTCCCTATTGTCCTATGTGCTGACCTCAACTCGCTTCCAGACTCTGGTATGATCACCAAGAAGCTGTTTATTCTGATAACAAAGCACCAAAGAATGTGTCAAATTTTGCCTTTTCAAGCAAATTAGATGTGAGATTAACTTAACACAAGCAGCATCATTACATGGTAAGGGAAAGACCAATTTACCCAGTGTAGCACAAAAACTGACAGCGGAATCTTTTTAATACAAATTAATAGCTACCTTTTTTTTTTTCTTTCTTTCTTTTTTTTTTCCCTTCATTTGACCAGCCACCATTTTCCAGTAAAGACCAAAAATCCCTTGGTTTATAGATCTTCATTTTGCCATATATACAGTATCTCACAAAAGTGAGTACACCCCTCACATTTTTGTAAATATTGGATTATATCTTTTCATGTGACAACAC
>JANDJT010000124.1:7887294-7898354 GCA_024331685.1 Stegophilus panzeri
TTGTCACATGAAAAGATATAATCAAATATTTACAAAAATGTGAGGGGTGTACTCACTTTTGTGAGATACTGTATGATCAAGCAAACATTTGATCCTCTTTGAAACAGTGCTTATTAATAAAGTTAATACACTCTATCAAATACACTATCAAATGACACATAAAACTGACATTTTGTAGTAATATAAACGAACAAAAAACAGATCAGTTACATGGAAAAAGTAAATGCACCACTACATTTATCACACCTTCAAATCCATAAAATTTGAATCAGGTGGACAGCTTGCATTTATTGATTCAACTATGAATTCTGCATCATATCAAAGAGTGCTTGAAGATAATGTGAGGCCGTCTGTCCGAAAGTTGAAGTTGAAACGAAAGTGGACCTTTCAACACACTAGAAAATCCAAAGGAATGGCTCAAAAAGAAGAAATGAAGGGTTATGGAATGGCCTAGTCAAAGGCTGGATTTGAATCCCATTGAAATGTTGTGGGGGGTTTTGAAATGGGCAGTACATGCAAGAAAACCCTCAAACATTGTGCAACTGTAAGAATATTGCATGGAACAGTGGTCAAAATTTCCAGCAAGCCTGGTGGACAATTATGTAAAACAACTACAAGAAGTTATTTCTGCTAAAGGAGGCAGTACTAGCTTCTGAGGCCAAGGATGTACTTTATCCACAGAGGAATATCACATCAATTGATATTTCTGTTGAATAAATGATTGAAAAAGAGAATTTTCCTTGTGGTTTTGTTCAAGAATATCAACTTTAATAGGCACTATTTCAAAGAGGATCAAATAGGGCTGTGATGGTGGCTATGACAACCGCACCACCGCGGTGGTGGAGTGCAACCTGTGGTGATGTCACATCACCATAAAAAAAGCCAACAGTTTCCATGGGGTGTACTTATTTTTTCACATGACTGTATAAAGAAACTATTTTCGGATTTTTTTTTTTTTTTTTTTGCTATATGTAGTTGTTTGTGGTGTTTAAAATCATATTATTATTATTATTATTACGTAATGGCTTGTGTTACTGGATATTGGGATTTTGGGACATTTCCAAGCCTTATTTTAGACTCCACTAGAGAAACTGGAACCGCAGTAAAACCACTAGTGTAATCAACTGGCTTAAATTGTGGTGCTTCTCTTTTTTCTTTTTCTTTTTATAATGAAACTATTTCAGGATGTTTTTTTTTTTTTTTTTTTTTTTTCTTCTCTCTTCTAACATTGCCTGTTGTCATTGATCCAGATTAATGCTGGCTATTTATTGTGCTATGACTTTCAAAGGTGTTGTGGAATACCTGAGCAATGGCGGTGTTGCCGAGAATCACAAAGACTTCAAAGAGCTACGCTACAGTGAGTGTCTGACCAACTTCAGCTGCAACGGCAAGAACGGCAAACCAGACGGCAGCATCACCCACAGTTTCCAGCTGAAGAGCGCCTATGAGAGCAATCTGATGCCTTACACTAATTACACCTATGACTTTAAGGTGAAGAACTATGCTATAGTTTATCAGGGATTCCCAATTCTTAGAGTGTTAAAAGTGTTTTGGTATTTTCAGCCAAAGCCACATTCGATGACATCTGATGGTTTTTTCCAAGATATCACACATTACAGTTTTTTTTTTTTTTTAATTTTCTTTCATATGTAGCCCTATTATAGAGTTATTCTATTTCGCACACCATCACCATTTAAGTGGTGTGACCAGTTCAGAAGCAGAGGTGTTCATTAAATTAAATTGTGTTTTTAAAAAAAAAAAAAAAAAAGACACATTCTATAACAGCCATTACTTCTTTCATTTCAGGGTGTGATCGATTACATTTTCTTCTCCAAGACCCACATGAATGTGCTGGGACTGATGGGTCCTCTTGAGACCCAGTGGTTGACGGATAATTGCATCACCGGATGCCCCCACCCACACATCCCCTCCGATCACTTCTCCCTCTTGGCTCAGTTGGAGTACCACCCTCTCCTGTCGTCCCTCAACGGCCTGCACCTTCCCAGCCACAGGTAGTGGTGGAAGAAGAAACTCTCCACTAATGGACACATCCCAAAGTTTCTACAAACGTCATCTAGGAGTGAAATATTCCCCCAATCACCCCCCTTTTTTTTTTTTTTTTTTTTTTTTTTTTTTTTTTAAAACCATTGCACAGAATTGTATTAGTACATTTCCAGCGTTATTAAAAAAAAAAAAAAGCTTAATACCAAATTAGGGTTGGGGTTCTACATTTGAATACCAACAACTGAATCCAAAAGCAGCTCTCATGTCCATGTCGATGACTGAATGTCAGTTCTGAGATTATATACCTTCTACAGTGTCGGTGTGTGTATGTCACACATATATAAAGACTGAGAGGTCTGTTATGTAGCATAACATTGTCATACCACTAATAGTGTTAAAAGTGTTTTCTACTTTTGTCAGTAATCATGTTTTATATGTCCCCTTGTGTTTTATCCATTGAAAGTAACAGAAGAAATGACACATTTGTAAATGTATGAATTTATGCAAAACAATCAAACAAGAATATGGCATTATTGTATATTATGTTATTGCAGCATCTGGTACTTTACAAGCAAAAACCCCACATCTATCTTTGTCTTTGCTTATGGTAGATACATGCCTGAAATGGGACAAAGCAAGATGAGAGATGTAAATTCCTATATTTGCAATGTCAGAAATTATGCAAAATGAACTTTTGTGATGTCCTAACTGGACACCATTAAAGAGGATCCCAGCCCTACTGATTTTAACCTAGCTGCTTGGTGTGTGTGTGGGTGGTCTTTTGCTGACACTTCGTATCATCCCTTGTCTTCCCGCCGACTGTTCCTGCATAAGTCGGAGAATATCTATAGACATACTTACAATTAGAACTAAAAATGGATTCAAGGTTTCGGTTTGACCAATAATTATTTCTCTATTCAGTATGGCCATGTGCCAAATAATTTTTATTATCTGCTTGTAAGCTGTGACCATCGAGATCCTGGCTTTACCGTGTAAAATTCGGTAAAAGTTCTCGTAGTGACTTGTGTAGTTTCCGTTTAGCTGTGCACTGTAACTGAAGAAGTAAAACAATAAGTTGAAGCTCTTTTGTATACAAATGGATGACAAAATATAGGAAAAACCAACAAGTTTCAGTGCTCATCATAGATTCTACATTTCTCTGCAATGGTTCTGGAGGGATGAACACTTCTTCCAAAAGATATTCCCTATAATGGTATTGGTTGATGGTAGTGGAGAGCGCTGTTTAAAATGACAGTCCAAAATCTCGCATAGGTATTCAACTATTATATAATTTACATTATTCTCCTACCATCAAACCATTTTGCGAGCTCTTGTTCCCTGTGGATGAGGGTGGAGTCTTCCTGGAGGAGACCACTTGCATCATAATAAATGAAGCTTTTGACTAGATTATGTTTTTCCAAGCTCCTGCTGTCCAGTTTTGTTAAGCCTGTGCCCACTACAGCCTCAGATTCCTGATCTTTGCTGACAGAAGTGGAACCCAGTTATCTCCTGTTGTAGCCCATCCACCTCAAGGTTGCCTGTCTGACACCAAAACCATGCTATGATCAAAGTTATGTGTCAGTTCATGATTGCAGTGTGGAGAGGATCTCCTGGACGTTTCATTCAGTGGCCGCTTTAAAAAAAATACCCACTCTGGCCATTTCATTAGGTCAGCCTAACCCTCTACTGCATTAATTATTATATTTACATAAAAAAAATATGGATTTTTATTACTTGAATTCAAATTGAGGCAGTGAATTAGAAATATCTAAAAAAAAAATAATAATAAAATTGGAACAATTTTTTTAAGGATGTAGTTGGTACATTGTTGTTAATTCCTTAGATTTAATAATATTTCCTTAGATTTATATAGCATTTTTCTAGGCACTCAATGTGCTTTATATTGTATATGGGGTTGGGGGGTGGGGTCTACTCAACCACCACCAGTGTGTAGCATCCACTTGGATGATGGCAGCCAGAATAGTGTGCCAGAATGGCAGCCAGATAGTGTGCCAGAACGCCCACTACACACCAGCTAATGGTGGAGAGAAGAGCGATGTAGTCATGATAGATAAGGACCAATGGGGGAATTTTGCCAGGGCATTGGGGTATACCCCTAATCTTTATGAGAAGTGTCCTGGGACCACAGAGAGTCAGAACCTTTGTGTAACGTCTGAAAGATGGTGCTGTTTTTACCGTAAAGTGTTGCATTAAGACCCACATGGTGAGCGCCCCCTGCTGGCCTCCGTAATACCACTTACAGGAACAACCTTGGTTTTCTCCAGGAGGTGTCCCATCCAGGTACTAGCTAGGCTCAACCCTGCTTAGCTTCAGTGGGAAAACAGGCAAGAGCTGCAGGGTGACATGGCAACAACGTACAATGATGGAAAGTATCATATAGCCAAAAATAACAAAATGGATGCGCTTACAATTCCAGTTACTTCATTTTCCAAACTATAATTTGCAGATTTTTTTTCCATCTAGTAAGCATATACAAGTTATATCTTCTAGAAATGATTTACAGTTGATTTACTCACTCAAAATACATACAAAAAAATAGATCCAAACATGTTTTGGGTGAAGCATCTTTTTAAATGTTTTTCTTCAAACATAAAATTTAGAAAATAAGGATCAATTGCAAAATCTCTGAAATGACAACAGTTTTTCTTACTTTTAATGTGAAAAAATGTAAATATACTATTAGACAAGCCTGGTGTCTTTTTTTCCCCATGCAGGCCTGTTTCAGTTCATGAATGCACTTACCACAGTTCCATTATCGCATGTTGTTGCCATATGGCAACAATTACATTTGACCATTTAACAGAATACTCAAAATATATAAATTTGTTTAAATTACGAAAATAAATTTTAATTTATCTCAGGTACTGTTAATTTGTTTTCCTTTAATCAGTTTTGCCTAAATATTGAAAAATTAATCGCATTTTAAGAGCCCTCTTTTGATGGTATCACCATGCCATATGATTGCAGAAAAGGAAGTGCAAACAGCTCCTCCTGGTCATGTAACATGCCATTTTTTCTTATGTCAAACTTAAAGCACCCTTTTTCAAGTTATACAGGAAAAGAGGAGTTTTGTATTATTACCTATCAAAACATTTGAGATAAATTAATTGCTGCCATATGGCAACGCCATGCAGCAAAGGGTTAATATAGTATAGTTTGTCAACTCTATACCTTATATATCAATGAAAAGTGACCATCATTTTAAGAATAGAAAAACCATTTTTGGCTCTAATCTTTTAGCTACTTTACATTTTGAGATCAACAGCCAGTCTGCAAACCTTAGGCCATTCGTTATTAAGGAGTACCATTTTTTTTAAAGTACTTTAGAACTTTCTCCAAAGGTCTCATCTGAAACAATATAAAAACAAACTAACAATATTAAATATTGTTCCGCCTGGCTTCGCAGGTGTAACGCTCATGGTAAATGAAGAGTGACCATGACTGAAGAGAGCCGTCTCTGGAGGTCTGCCCGCATGCCTAAAGGTAAGGATCTCTTAAAGTAGCCTTATGATAACCTTAATTGGCTTAAGTAACGATATGTCAAGCTTGGGACTGTTAATTAGCCTGACATGGCTGACTTGTTTTGATTTAATGTTATTAGTGTTATTTCCACCGACTCTAACAATAGCTAGCTACTTTTTTTTTTATTCCAAATACAACTTATAGAACTCTACTAACATTACCATTTTGCCAACGAATAGAACTTTAGTTGAGCTCTACCATACTATACTGTCTTAACCACAACGTAATTAAACTGTTTGCTTTCACACACATAATATGTTCTGTGAAATTTCATAATGATAGGGTTTGAAATTAACACCCGCCACATGCGGGTAAAAATCAACTGTGGCGGGTAACGATGTGAAATCACTAGCAAATTTGGCAGGTTTCACAAATTATGTTCACTCAATTTGCTGGTGAAGTTTATGTAATCTAGGCAGATTAACGCACATACTCAACTCATAGGTCAATGTGAATAGTAAATATAGCTGAATATTTCTAGTTTACGTCAACACAGCCGTCACTAAGCATCAAATAAAGACGCGCTAGTTTGTTTGCTTTGAAGGGAATAGCGCAGACCCAAGAAACATAATAATGTGGGGTAACTAACCCCAGTGTCAAAAGGAAAGAACCATCTGCCAGATTTTAGCACACCACAAGCTTGGTTTGTTTGAGGTGGTGTTTGATTAGCTTTGAATTTATTTGTCCACCTAAAATGCATTACGATTTGTCTGGTGTTGTGCATATTGTTTTTATTTTTGTTTGACGCACTTTATTGTATAGTGGATTCAATGCACTTTAACACAATTTTGGACCCAGCTCTACACTCTCTTGACTGTTTATTCTTTTTTTTTTTAAGGTGCCCTGAACTGATTACATTATGTTGGTCTCGCATCTTTGTCACCTTTTTCACCCCTGATGAGTTTGCATCCCTGTATCATACACTAGCACACACTCTTTTTGAGGGTAATACATTACGCTAAATATCCCAAATTTAAAATTTAGGGATTAATTAGTTATTGTATGTGTTTTTCAGTAAAGGGAAAGAGTTAGTGTTTAATGGTCAGTTATGTTGGACATTTTGAAGGAGTTTCTGTAATGTTTTTGAATTTTGCGACTACCATTGCGTGATGAATGAAACTGCTTGTTTAAACATAAGAACATTAATTAAACCTCAGTAAATTATTATTTTTTAAAACATTAAGTTGGACCAACATAAGAAAATTTAGCTTCACAAAAGTAATAAAGTTAATTAAACATACTAGAGTAAATTCATTTGACCTAAACCAACTAAATTGTGCTGACCCAATTAAACTGATTTATTTTGAATGAACTAAATTAAATTGTGTAAAAACGTTCTTCGAAAAAATTTAAGTAAGATTAATGAATTCATTTTTTAAGTGTATCTGTTGTGATTTTAGTGCAAAATGTCTTGCAATAAAAAATTGCAAGTATGTGCAATTAGTGTAATTATGCAATAAAAAAGGATATCTAAAAACATCTACATTCGCTTTAGAATGATTTATTCAGTTATAGAATATGGCAGGTATAATGAAGCACAGTTTAATAAGTATTCTCATACACAAAGACCAAATATGTTTATGTGTCACACATATTCTATAATCAGGCCTCACTTTGTAAAGGTAGTCTTTTATGCGGTATATCAAACTAAACCATTTTCAACAGGGAAGTTTTAAAAAGTTTCATCAGCATAAACTGTTCTTTATGACATAAAGCCAAGTTCATTTTTCATTTTGAGTGAAGAGAAAGTGTGCACGTTGGTCATCTTCAGGCTGCACAGGTGGCACTTCTCAGTTCTTCACACGTTTTTGGCTGTTTCAAAAAAGAAACTCACATTAGCTAACATGTTACACATAAATCTACTGACCACAACAGTTTGAAAAAAGACACTGACACACTGTTGCATGGTTTCTCTACAAGTATCTACAACATAAAACTTGCAGCCTGACACGATAACACCAGATCCTGAAGTGTTTTGTTCCTCTTATACCACAGCGAATGCCAAAGGTAGATTTTTTTATTTATTAACAAATGACATGGAACCTTTTTTTGTTACATATTGTGGAATGTCCATGAAACAAGTTAGTTCCTGTTATTACTTTTGTTATAACAGCTATAAACAGTCTATTTTTTCTCACTCTTGTAGTTAATAAGGTAAAAGAAACGCAGCATGTCATTTTCTGTGTCAGAAAACTTAAAGAAACAGCTTTATCTCTGGCTTTTTGAAGCAATTACACTGGAAACTCCTGCCATAAATGCTACATTTAAAAAAAAAATCATTCATGTGCATGCTCCACCATGCAAGTCCCTGTGTATGTTATTAATATAGAAAAAATAACCAATTAGAATGAGCACACTGATATACAGCTGTGATTTACCTTAGAACTTGAACTATTATCAGAGTCGCTGTTACAGAACAATTCTCAACACCTTCTGAACAATCAGAGTTGAGAATTCTTTGCTGTGGTATACGATATACGGTACATAATGCTTTAACTTGAAAAGCTAAATAACAAATAACCTTTGAGCTTACTGAAACTACCTAAGCTTACACAGTGTTTGCTATCTGAACAAAATCGGCAAACCTGTTGACAAATAAGTCAAAATAGCAAATAATTTCTAATATCATCTATTTACCTTTTAATGACTTTATTGATGAGTTTTTGGACCCAGTCTGCCTTAGGGTCCACACACACAGTTTTTTTGTCCTTCAAGGTGATTCTGGGAATGGAAAAAAAAAAAGAGAAAAAAAAAAGTTATGAGCAGTCGCATACAATTGATTTAGTTAAAAATGACAGCATGTAACACACTTGTTCTGTGCACTTTGGAAGTCATCAGTTTATCACCTAACATTAATTCTAGCTACTTAATTAGAATGCTGGTCAAGTTAGCGCAAAATAGTATACGGGCAGTGGATTGGCAATGTGTAGTGTAGTATATATAAAAATAGCATCCTCAACTTCTGTAAACACTGACTAAATCTAAAACCACATCTTACTATAATATAATATAATAAGAAATATGACATGTTTTCTTGTACAGTAGGTACAGTGATATGTAACATTGGAAGTAGCCAATGTTTTCAAAGCATACCCCATACATGTAGATACCCCTGACTCACATAATTTCAATGTTGCGGCAGTGTGGCCCGTCAGGCAAGATCTCAATTCTTTGAAACCATCGAGAGTTGATGTAGGTGTTTGTGGTGCTTAAACAGCGGCACTGGTGATCCATGGTAAATCCCTCCATAGGGAAGGCTGCAAAAAAAAAAAAAAATCATAAGACATAAGACGAGGGCACAGTTCCAAAATGGTCCCATATTTATTAGGATATTAAATGTCCAATCGGGAACCATTTCGTATTCAATCAATTATCAATCACTTAATGCAATAAAAAATTACTATAAATCTGTCAAAATGACAAAAATTACTGTTAATGTTGCATATACTAATACAAAATAATTAGTGTCATCATCATGCATCATTGTTGTCTTGCAATTACTAAGCCACTGAGAAGTGGTGTTAAAAATGCTTGTATGTAAATGCAAAAGAGTCTCTTACCAAACACTGTGGCAAAGCAGCAGAGGGCAGTTACTGCCAGCAGCAGGTTGGCACTGAGTGGCATGATGGCACAGGTGGCAATGGAGAGTGGAGTAGATCTGGGACTAACAGGCTGCTGTGCTTGGTTTATAAGGATGCTCAGAAAAGGAAGTAATGGAACTTCTTGACTGCTAATTATAGAAGAAAGATTGAATAGTGAGCCTCTGACTGGAAAAAGGGGGCGGGAATAGGAATGCACTGTCAGGGGCAGGTATATACAGTATGTCTGTTTTTTTTCATGATGTTGCAAAGCTTTTGCTGACTAATGTCCCATTCAGCAGTTTTTGGGTCTGTTATTCAGTATATACAGTGTAAGGGTAAAGATCCTATAATCATGTAAAAAGTCCCCTCACACACATGACCTCACTGTCCACTTTATTAGGAACACCTGTACACCTGCTCATTCATACAGTTATCTAATCAGACAATCCTGTGGCAGCAGTGCAATGCATAAAATCATGCAGATACAGATCAGGAGCTGTAGTTAATGGTCACATCAAACATCAGAATGAAGAAAAAAGAAAGTGATCTCTGTGACTTTGACCGTGGCATGGATGTTGGTGCCAGATGGGCTGGTTTGAATATTTCACAAACAGCTGATCTCCTGGGATTTTTCCACACACAACAGTTCCAAGCCTTTACACAGAATGGTTATGTGTGAAATTCCCAGGAGATCCCAGGAGTCCATGCCACAATCAGCCACTGAGATCACACTTTTTCTTGATTCTGATGTTTGATTATGTTAATTATTGATTATGTTATAAATATAATGATTATGTTGAACATTAACTGAAGCTCTTGACCTGTATCTGCATGTTTGTTTTTTTTCGCATTATGCTGCTGCCACATGATTGACTATTAGATAACTGCATGAATGTGTACCTGCATAAATAAAGTGGACACTGAGTGTTATACTGTAAGAGCAGTAGCGTCTAATAGAAACTTACTTTGATAATTGAGTAGTTTTAGAAATTTTAACTCAATACCTCGTCATCTCATATCATAAATCAATGTCTCTGTAAACATCTACAAGTTTCCATCTGTAGACAAGATGCTGAAATAATTTACCACAAATTTGTGGTCTGGATGTGTAGGATGTAGATATGAACATTCAGAGGACACCTGCATTTGTTTGTTTCAGGTTTCGTGTCTAGGCTGGCTTCCTGTTGCAGTGTTTGCAATTTTTTCCCCTTTACCCAGAAACATGTTATGAAAAATTATTTGGAGAGAATAAGGAAAATATGCAAATGTATTACCGATTATTATTCAATGTTAAGCATTTTACTAAGGTGGGGTTAACAAATGTTTTATTAGAACTTCCTGTCCCTATTTTTTCCAAAGAATAAGGAAGAGAAAGATGCCAACTCTGCTTAGCATTTGGTCTATCTTTATCCTCATGAAGCAATATAGCCAGTGACCTTAAATGCTTTCCTTATGCACTTTGGTTGGGATAGGGGAGTGGGAGGGGGTGTATAGTATAATAGTAATATACAGTAAATGAAAGCTATAGTCAAACTAATAGGAATGGTGTGTAGTTATGAAGTCAGGGCAAGTTTAGTTCTATAGCACAATTTGTACACAAAGGTTTGTACACAATTAAAGGCGCTTTGCAGGAATAAAAGACATACAATACATATATAAATAATTAAAAATAAAGAAAGTGCAAGGGCAGCTGTGGCCAAGTTGGTAGAGTGGGTTGTCCACTAATCGTAGGGTTGGCAGTTCGATTCCCGGCCCGCATGACTCCACATGCCGTAGTGTCCTTGGCCAAGATACTGAACCCCAAGTTGCTCCTTATGGCAAGTTAGCACCTTGCATGGCAGCTCTGCTACCGTGAGTGTGTGTGTGTGAATGGGTGAATGAGACACAGTGTAAAGTGCTTTGGATAAAAGCGCTATATAAGTGCACCATTTA
>JANDJT010000124.1:7898454-7913108 GCA_024331685.1 Stegophilus panzeri
GTGAATGAAGAAGGGAGGAATTGGGACCTCCTCCTGCCCTACGTCCTCTTCGCCGTCCGGGAGTGCCCCCAGGCCTCCATGGGCTTCACCCCTTTCGAGCTCCTCTTTGGGCGGCGGCCTCGAGGGCTGCTGGACGTGGCCCGGGAGGCCTGGGAGGAGCAGCCCTCCCCATTCTGCTCAGTCATCGAATACGTACAGGAAATGCAGGAGAGGATCGACAGAGTAGCCCCGATCGTCCAAGAGCACCTAAGAGCTGCCCAAGAGCAGCAGAAGCAAGTGTACGACCGCCCTGCACAACCCCGGGAGTTTCAACCTGGTGATCGGGTGCTCCTCCTGGTACCGAACAGTGGCTGTAAGTTCCTGGCCTGGTGGCAAGGGCCATACACCGTCCTCGAGAGAAAAGGGGCTGTAAACTATCGCCTGCAACAGCCCGGTAAGCGAGCAGACACACAAACCTACCACGTAAACCTGCTAAAGAAATGGGTAGAGCCAGCACCAGTGGTGTCGGCGTTCGTGACCATAGAGACAGGCCAGGAGGAAGGTACCTTGGTCCAGCTGGGGGAAGAGTTCACTCCCGGGCAAAGGCAGGTATTATCAGAGCTAGTAGGGCAGTTCACTGATGTATTTTCTACTTCCCCAGGAATGACCCAGCTGGTACACCATGAAATCAAGACCCCGCCGGGAGTGATGGTGCGGCAGCGGCCCTATCGGATCCCGGAGGCCTGCCGCCAGGCTTTAGAGGAGGAAGTTGGCCGGATGCTGTGAGATAACATCGTTGAACAGTCCAATAGCCCCTGGTCCAGCCCCATCGTGGTCGTGCCGAAGCCCAATGGAAGCATGCGGCTGTGCAATGACTTCTGGAAGCTGAACCAGGTTTCGGAATTCGACAGCTATCCCCTCCCTCGAGTGGACAACCTAGTGGAGCGGCTGGGGAGGGCCCGCTTCATATCCACCCTGGACCTGACCAAGGGATACTGGCAAGTCGCTCTAGCCCCAGAGGCGAGACCAAAGACGGCCTTCAGCACGGCGAACGGCCACTGGCAATACCGGGTCCTCCCCTTTGGGCTGCTCGGAGCGCAGCCGCAACATTCCAGCGGCTAATGGACATTGTCCTGTGACCTCATCGTGCCTTCGCAGCTGCCTATCTAGACGATGTGGTCATTCACTCCTCCACCTGGTCAGACCACCTGTTCCACCTGGGGGAAGTTCTGAAGGAGCTCCGGAAAGCCGGGCTGACCACCAACCCCAAAAAGTGTCCCTTGGGGCTGACCGAGGCACAGTATCTCAGGTACCGTATTGGCCGGGGCTTGCTCAAGCCCCAGGCGAAGAAAATTGAAGCCGTAAAGGGTTACCCTCGGCCTGCGTCAGGGGTTGGTGGGGTACTACCGTAGGTTTGTGCCTAACTTCTCCTCCATAGCCTCCGCCGTCTCAGATTTCACAAAGAAAGGCCAGCCAGACAGGGTGAAATGGTCTGCAGACGCCGAGCGAGCAATCCAGGCACTAAAAGAAGCCCTCGCCAGCGGCCCTGTGCTACGTAACCCGGACTTCGCCCTCCTGTTCACTGTAAACACCGATGCATCTGAGACCGGGCTGGGTGCGGTCCTCTCACAGACCTTCGACGGAGAGGAACACCCGGTCCTCTACATTAGCTGAAAGCTATCCCCAGCTGAGAGGAGATATGCGGCCGTGGAGAGAGAGGCCCTAGCCATCAAATGGGCCATTGAGGAACTACGGTACTACCTGGCCGAGGAACTACACCCCACTCCAGTGGATGGCCAAGGCCGAGGACACCAACGGCAGGGTAACCCGGTGGTTCTTGGCCTTGCAAGATTTCTCATTCCAGGTCCAGCACCGGGCGAGGGCCCACCACGGGACTGCAGATGGGCTCTCATGACAAGACGCACTCTGGGCCCGCCACACAGCGGTAGTAGGCTCGGAGCTGGGGTGGGGGGGGTAACTGTCGCGACAGTCCGAAAGCCGGCATGCAAGGTGTTAAAATTGCTCCTTCCCCGACTACCGCGCAGGCACAGAAAGGACAGCCCCGCGTCAAAAATGACGGTGACCCGAAAGCACGTGACAGTCGGGCAGAACCGCCGACACACCTCCGGCCGGTGATTGGTGCGCTGATCGGAAAAAATCCAGCAGCCGAGGGAAGAGTATAAGAGGCCACTCTTCCGCTCGTCCAGGGAGAAGTATCTCTTATGACGTGCGCGTCGCTTCTCCCCAATACCCGTCATTTGTTTGACTTTGGCATTTTCTAATGGCCCTCTCTCTCTCTCTCTTTCTGTGCGTGTGTGTGTTTGTTCTCTATTCCAGGCGACTCAGATCCAGACGAGGCCGCTGCTCGTTGAACACACACGTGGCGTTACCTGACGGCACGAGAAAGCCCTCACCTTTCTGGGAAGCTCCGACATGCCCCCGGAAGAACTCTGCAACACCAGCCACACGCAAACTCACTCACACTCACACACCTCCTCACCCCTAAAAGGAAAAACAAGGAAAATAAAAGCAAACTTCCCTGACCACCTGACAAACGGCCTCCTGTGTGTCTGTGCTCCGCACCTCATGGGCTATTTCCTTATAAACTCCAATTCCAAAAAAGTTGGGACACTGTATAAAATGTACATAAATGTAAATAAAAACAGAATGCAATGATTTGCAAATCTCATAAACTCATGTTATTCACAATAGAACATAGAAAACATATCAAATGTTTAAACTGAGTAAATGTACCATTTAAAGAAAAGAAATAAGGCAATTTTGAATTTGATGGCTGCAATACGTCTCTAGAAAGTTGGGACGGGGCAACACAAGGCTGGAAAAGTAAGTGTTACTAAAAGGATCTTTTTTGAGACGTGTTGCGGCCATCAAATTCAAATTACCTTATTTTTTCCTTAAAATGATACATTTCCTCAGTTTAAACATTTCATATGTTTTCTATGTTCTATTGCAAATTATTGCATTCTGTTTTCATTTACATTTATTTCAAATTCACACAGCGTCCCAACTTTTTTGGAATTTGGGTTGCAAACACTTGCACATGCACTAGAGCAAGCATACTGTAAATGCACATTTAGCACTTTCAGCTCACTTGCTTTGTTTGCCTGATTGTGACCCATGACAAAAAAAGATGTGGAAAGGGGAAATCGCTTTCCTTTTACTTAGAAATTGAGTTATGTGTCTGTTTAGGTTTACTGTTACTCCTCTAAATATACAGCAGAGATAATGTCATTTAAGGGCCGCAAATTGGTACAGCAGGTTGTTGCTTCACAGCATCAAGGGTCGATGATTAATTGTCTGCATGCTGTGCTATATACCCTCCCCGTGTCTGTGTGGGTTCCCTCTGGGTTTTCCAGTATCTTACATACTGAAGACTGATGAATGAATTTAATATAAATTGTCATATCCTGAGTTATTATTTCTAATGGTAAATTTGAACTGATTATGTTGCTAATTTAAATTTTTTCCATGCTTAATTATAGTTTAAGCTAGTAAGTGAGCCATAAGAGTTAATATTTATTAATTATTACAGGTTACCATTAAAAAAACTTATTTTTTCCTAATAGATTAGATTGCAATTGTATTAGCTATTAATAACATTGTAAGCCTTTATTCATGTTATTTAAGTAGCTTTAATTCATTATTATATTATATTATATTATATTATTAAACTTGGGAGTGCTACTAAGTACTACTACTAAAAAAATATTGAAAATACTGCAGTGAAGACATTGACATGGTATTAGAAACATTTCTAAGGAACGGATTGCTAGACGTATTGATGGGAAACTGTGGGTGGATCATGCTGTATATCATGATGACAGAGTGAGGACTAACCATTGTGGGGGAACAAATTATAGGATTGCAAACGTAAAGGACACGAAAGTATGAGTAAAAATCCCCTTTGATGTAAAGGGCATTATGACATTTACTGTCTAAATAGTAATATAATAGCAAACATACAGTAATGTGTGTTACAATTTGTAGAAATATTCCATGTTTAAGACTGTTTTCACAACTCGTGTTCACAAACTCTGTGAACATACATAGGTTTAGGTGGCCAATTTTTTTTTTTATGAACAGTAATAATGACAATAAGCTTAATAAGCTCACTTATGAAACTTAATACAAATAGATTTATTGATAAATCTTTCATACAAACATTTACAAAAGAAATGTGGTATTCATGAAAATCTCGTCATTTTGAAAAAAAAAAAAAAAAATACGCTTCGTATCTTACTCATGCTCCTGAGTTTCTGTACATTTATGCATAAGAAGACTAATGTAAACCTCAATTAATCAGCTTTTGCTTTGGGGAAAAAAAAAAAAAAAACAGTTTCCCTGTGTGATGTGCTTGGTGTCCACGATCACATGGATACAGCATATATTTCATTTTCATGCTGAACTGTTCTTTTCGCCTCACTTAATTCACATGTAATTCACCTTTTATGTAATTTAGCTCCAGATTCTCAGATATTCAGGTGCTGTTATGCAGTTAAGTGAAATATATTTTTATTAGCTTAGAAGTGAGTCAAAATAACTTTCACTTCCACCTCTGGGGAAGTCTCTTTTTTTTGCTATTTACTGTACTTGTCATTTTAGTGCTATAGCTTTGACTTTTGTGGAGTTTTGTGGGCATCACCAAATGCAAATCAGCTGTGCCAAGCATGTGCATTCGCTTTGGCTTACCCAAACACTTACACGCTACTTAACCAAAATGTTGATAAATGTGGCCCAATGTGAGTGACATGTTTTTTTTTTTGTTTTTTTTTTTACATTTTGTGATTCCAAGTGTTCATTCATTTATTCATTCATTCATTCATTCATTTGAAATAAACTTTTGGGGTCATCTAATGACAAACTGTTGTTACTGTTACCTGCAATGTACAGGATTTACTGTATATATACTGGTGAAGTCCTAACTAATCAGGTTAATTAACTGGTAGAGGGAATTCAATAAGATCCTACGTCTACTATTTAAATGATACTCATGCAGAAAGCTTTTGGGAAACAGTTAAATTTTTTGACCCAGCACATGATCACGTTTTGCAAATTAACAACAAAACACATTATATCAAGAGTTGAATATTTGACATATATTATTTATATTTAAATAATTCTTAATGTAATTTTTAATGCCAATTTATATTAACACAGATGTGTTGGGTGTCTGAGGGTTTTTGTTTTTTTTTATGTGGGGGGAACCACAGGCAAATATTTTTTCTTCCCTGAAACTGGTTACAGAAAGGGAAGACTTCTTCAAGTCTAAAACTATGCATATGACCACATGTAGGATATCCTAGTAATAACAATAATTCTTGTTATGTATAGGCTCTTTTATGAGGTAAAACCTACCATATAGATGCACTTTGTAGGTAATCAGTTACCAACTGTAGACTGTTGCTATGTGCAATGTGTCATTTACCACCTATGCTCTTAAAATAAAGGTGCCTGACAATTAGAGCGATGCCACAGAGGAACCAAAACAGAAAACAAATTACTGGGGGCCAAAGTAGAGTATATAAAATAGAAATGAAATGACCAACTGTCTGTGTGGAGTTTCCCATGTGCTCCGGGTTCTCTGGTTTCCTCACACCTGGCTGTAGATGGATTGGCTATACTAATTTGCCCTTAAGGTGTGGATATTTGTGTGCATGGTGACCTGATCAAGTGGTTAGTAAAGATGAATGAATGAACGCTCTGTTTATTCTAAACTGGAGCATGTTTATACACCAATATTCAGACAGCAAGGGGCTACAATAGTCTGATAAAAGCATGAACTTGTTTTTCTGCATTCTGTAAGTGCATTATATTTCTTAGCAGTGTTTCTCAGAGGAAAAAGGTGGTCCTAGAAATATTATCTACATGAGCTTCAAATGAGACACTGGAATCAATAATCACAGCAAGGTTAGTGATTATTGATTAGTGCATTTGTAGATGATACAGTTGAAAGACCATTAAGACTTACTACAGTGAGTTTCCTTCTAGCTTCCTGTGGCTGTGGTAGAAGTCTTGTCAGAACTGGGTAGGAAGAGGTTACTAAGCATTTAATGACTAATGTCTTTTACACATTTCTCAACCCTGTTAAAGTTACTGTACATAGGGACCTATTTTGAAAACATCAGCATGATTAGTGAGTCAGGGGACAAAAAAAACGCCGTAATATGATTTTCCTGAGCTGCAGTGTCACCATGTCAGTCGTGTAATAGTAATTCACAGCATGGTGTTGGGTCAGAATAGGCAAGAAATTCATATGTAGGCATTACACATCAGCTCAGACGCACTGCTATTTATTTGTTCTGATATTTGTATTCTTACACAATTGACCAATTGTTGAACAAGAGAACTTGTATCATAGCAGGGAGTGACTGAAGGCAGTTTCTCTGCAATTTTATATTTCATGTATGGCAATATTAGGCAAGAGGGAATGATTTGAGCCATATGTCTTTTTTTCCTCTGGTAAGGCTTTTAGCTAATGGGTTAACATTATCTTGTTTGTGCCAAACTTTTTTTTTTGACAGGCTACAGAACAAACTATACATATAATACAGGGAACACAGATTGGGTAAAAACATGCAATAAATAAATAAATCATGAAATCATGCTTCTGCTTCAGTGGCTGTCTGATTACTTGTTAAATATGAGGGTTATTCAAATGAAAACCTTAAAAGTATGATGTAAAATAGAGAAATAGTAGATTCAACATCCATCCATCCATTTTCTGTACTGCTTATCCTCCACAAGGTCGCAGGGGAGCCTGGAGCCTATCCCAGGGAAGGCAGGGGACACCCTGGATGCGGTGCCAACACATTCACACACTAGGGACAACTTAGAAACTCCAATCAGCCTACAATGCATGTCTTTGGGCTGAGAGATGAAACCGGAGTACCCGGAGCAACCCCCGAAGTATAGGGAGAACATGCAAACTCCACACACACAGGGCAGAGATATGATTCGAACCTCCAACTCCAGAGGTGTGAGGCAAACATGCTAACCAGTAATTCACCATGCCCCCCTAGATTAAACTTGTACTTGCAAAAGTGAAAGTGTATTATTGTTCTCAAATAGCCCCTTTTACTGCTACCTTAAACCAGACACACTTTTGTGATATCTATTTGCAATACACCATGCAAAATAAAATTTTTTTTAAAAAAAAGTAAGGTTTTCATTTGACTTATCTGCTCAGTTTTCTATCCCTCCATTTTTTGGGGGTTAGTGTTAGTGCCAGTGCTGAAGTGGGAATGGTCCACCATCCAAATAAATATCTGTTTAGAGGTGGCCTTTTTCCTTCTTGGACAGGGTAGAGGGGGGCCTGACTAAGTTTAGATGGGTTACAGTAGTAATTGTATACCTACAGAGTGCCCTTATATAGTATACACACCTGATAAAGAGCTGATTAATGTAAGTATAAGCTAGATGTTCATAATAAATGGGTAAGTAGTCATCAAATCATTAGTCAATAATTTAACTTTTTAAATGTTTAAATGATCTTTTAATTTAACTGAACCTTTTTCCTTATTTGCAACTTTTATAAGAAAGGTGCTTGTGAAGTTAAATAGCACCATCTTCTGTTCAAGACATGTTACTGAAAAACTTTTTCACTAACACTGCCTATGAAAACCATGAACACATTCATAACAGGTTGTAATGCATTTATAAGGATTTAAAAAGTCAACTTTATAGTTATGCTTATTATTCATTTTTTAAACATAATGCATTACAGTGAAAGTAGTGTTATACCGACAATGCGCAAAAAAGTCCCAAGTTCCATAGAATTACCAGTCTAATAATGTCCTGTTCTGTACCATCCATCCATCTTCTATACTGATTTATCCTTTTCAGGGTCACGGGGAAACCTGGAGCCTATCCCAGGAAGCATCAGGCACAAGGTGGGGTACACCCTGGACAGGGTGCCACAATCACATATACATTCACACACCCATTCATACACTATGGACACGCCAATCAGCCTACCATACATGTCTTTGGACTGAGGGAGGAAACCAGAGTACCTGGAGGAAACCCCTGCAGCACCCCCGTTCTGTACCCTGTCATTTATTATTCTTAATACTTAATACTTATTATACAAGTCCAGGCTTGCATCTTGCATTCCTCACTTGTGTAACTACCCTACTTATTTGTTTTGGGCATGACAGCGAGGTATTTGAATACAGTGGCTGAGACTACTTATTCAAATCCACAAATTCGAAAGCACCAAAGTTATTCTGACAATGGATCACTTCAGAGAAAGCAAAATAAAAAGATGGAAGTCAGGTTAACAACTTTTAATTCAGAATATTGCCCAATATATAAAGCAAAATTCACACTGCTTAAGTAGTGTCACCCTAATAAGGCATCTAAATAGATTGATGAGATGGAGGCCTGAGAAGCCAAGCGCTGAAAGATTCAGACGTGTGTAATTCTGGATTAATCCAGGTTTAGATCCAAGGTTTAGATCCAAGTTTAGATTTAGATCCAGGTTTTTTATTGTTTACTGATCAATATAGTGATTGTTGATTCTTAGAAACTATATTATTGTATTATTTTTGAAAGGATTTCCTGTCAGTACAGAACATTTACCAAACCCTTATTCATTCACTGTCAAGTGACATCTATTACTGGCAAGTTTTTCACGTATCATTTAAAAGCAGAACATTGATGGAATTAGTAAACATGTCAACATGGTGTTTGCTTCCAAATAATGTAACTTGATCACCATACAGTATACTGTATAATACCAAGTAAGATTCTAACCCAAACTTTATTTTTAAATGTCACACATCATGATAAAAAAAATAAAAAAAATTAGTTAAATACAATTGTTTGTACAATTATATCAGCTTTACTAGCTCATACACACAGGTCGACTTGTCTATCAGACAGATCAAATGTCTATCTAAGTAGGATGCCTGACATACCTGTACAAAATGAGGCACACATCCAACATCCAGGCAACAGCAGCACAACGGATCAGCTCATGGTTAGTGCTTTCACTTTCCTGTCCCAGGTTTCAGTGGTACTTCACCTCAAGGACTCCATGCGACAAAGAATTCAGGCTGTTCTCAGAACAAATCTGTTTTCAGACAATATTTTCATTATTTTCTAGTGTGAAGACTAGTGAAGATGAAAAGTAGAGTAAATGTTTTAACTAAGAGTAATCAGTCGCATAAGCTTGAACAAGCCATTCAAATCATATAACATATGATATATATATATATATATATATGATTTTTTGCCAAAATCTGACAAGGCCACTGTAACACTTAGACTATGTAACACATAGTCACATTATTTTCCTGTTACTATTCATGTTGCGTCAGTGATATTTGACCAGTCCCACGAGATTCTACTGCCTTCTTTTAGATGTGGGACTGGTCAAATATCACTGACGCAATATGAATAGTCCAGTGATGTCAGATTGCACATATGTTGGCTTCTGAATGACACTCATGACACATATTTTCTTATTTTCAGATTTTAATAATAAACGTGAAAATATATGACAATTAATTAACATATTAAAAAAAAAAATCTTGGTATCTTTGCTATCTTGGTACAGGTTTCAGAAATACTTTCAGACACAGGTCATATGGTAGAACATTGTACACAATTCCCTAGTTTTAGTATAGACACAACAGCTGGATGGTGAGATCTGCATAGTGATGTAACTTATCTTGCCCACCTGGGGCTCTGGGCGTGACTGGGGCGAGTACCACCCAAAAGCACAATGTACTCAACCACACACATAGCAATATCATCAAGACACCACACATAATAGGTTCTTCTACCTTCTCAAATTCACCAGGGTTTTTGACCAATCTGTGAACTTTGGGGTTGTACATTGACAGCCAGAGTCTTGTTTTAGGCTTTATATTGGACTACGCTCGCCACTCATTATGAGCTTCCATGCCTTTGACTCTGGATGGAGGCATATTTTCCGACCAACCACTGATGTCACCCTGTAAAAGAACAAAACCATTAAAACTCAGATTTTCAGGTTATTCTTGATCTGTAGTATGTAGTATATCAGATTTGACTTTGGACCAACTTACACAATCTCATAAGCACTGCAGGATGCACTTGGAGGAAACAAGTGCATTGGAGGAAGTTTCCATTGAAAGATGTTTGAGGGATGGACTCTATAGAGCTTCTTACACAGACAGCTCTCAGATCTCTCCATTCGGAATGCTGAAGCACAGAGAAAGAACTTATTGTCAGTACAGAACATTTACCATATAAACATGCTTATTGTGCTGAGGGGAAAAAAACTGCAATGCCAAATACATTGGAATGCAACTATAGTTGTCTATATAATAATTGCCTTACTGTATGTGACAATATCATGCATAGCCATGAAACAGGGTTGTCAGCAGATAAGATTTGTAAACGATGACACACAAAACTGTCAAACTTAACTAGCCCTGTAGTTTTTGCTACACTTTATAATATTACTGGCCCTTTTATTATCTGATTATATCTGTTCATGTCAGTCCTGAGATCACACTGAGTCAAACCTGTCAAGCGGCATCTACAAAAACGGAGCAGTGATGAATCTTAATGCTTCTAGAATTAATAAAAATGTCAACATGGTGTTTGCTTCACGAATAGGGAACTTGACTGGTGTGGACAAGTTAAACAGGAACAGTGATACACAGCATCAAAATCTATTCATCTTTCACAAAGCACCATACAGTATATTATACCAAGTAAGATTCTACCCATAACTTCAGTTTTAATTGTCATACATCATTACAAATCCATGAGTAAAAGACAATTGTTTATATAATTGTGTCAGCTTTACTAGCTCATGCACACAAATCAACATACCTGGCTACAAGATAACATTAGGAAGTTATATTTATAGGGAGCAGTGTCTGGGGTGATACACATAGGGACTTCCCACTGGCATATTGCCTAATGGAAAAATTTCTGATCCAAGCATGACGTGAAAAGGATAACGATGCTCAATATGCCTAAGCTTCACTCCAAAACAATGACAGCCACAGTTCAAAGGCATTTTGAAATATTCTAATAATTTGGCATGTTCTGATTTGTGTAATGGTTATTATTATGTCATGTCCTGTGCTGGAGAGGCCTTTCGATGCTTTTTATCATTTCAAAAAGACTTTTGGTATCCAATGAGCAAATAATCTAAGATGATATTTTATCTTTCAAAGCCACACTTCTATCGAACATGTGGAAATTTCCCTTGAAGTCTGCTGTGACATGAACTGAAACAGTCTGATGGGTTTGCCTGTTATGTGACACTTTGACCGAGCTCTTCATTTCTCTAAATGTCGTTATTTATCAGCATCCTATATGTTTGAGCTGCTCGTTTATAATAAGAATTTAATTTAAGTTGTGGTTTGTGGGGCAGAACTGGCATCACATTTGAGGCTCAGAATAATCATTTTACAAAAAAAGAAGGAAAAAATGGATGGACATGGTTTGGCATTGACCCAGGAATACATATACATCCACTTAAAGTAATTTTGTTCTAGAGACAGACAATTGGATGTAAACCATGTGTGTCTATTTTGAATGTGGGTTTCAATCTTTCCAGCTTCGTTGTTGTTGTTTTTTTAAACAAATACCGTTTATTTATTTATTTATTTTTTAACATAGTAGTGCCACTGAGGATCACTTAAAAAACATTACAGATGATAGTTTGGCAACACCACATGGTTAGCTATGAAGTGAGGTGGGAAATAAGAAAGTACAATTACTTTGCTGTAATTAAGTCTGATTTTGAAGTATTTGTACCTCTTCATTCACCTTATCCTTTTGAATTTTACTTCCTACTTTTCAAAAGAAAAAAAAAAAAAAATCTACTTTCTACTTGCTACATGTCCAGACACTATACTACTACATTTCATTATAATCGTATACTTGTTGTCATAAGGTGATTTTTTTTTTTTTTTTAGCATCAGACAACCTCAAGATTGAAATTCCTTGCAAATGTAAATCTTAACAAATGTTACCACAAAATCTAATACTTATCACTGTGCTCTATCTTAGCTCTATCTAGCTATAAGGTATATTTTGTATTTATCAAGCTAGTTTGTATTGTGACAGCTAGCTATTTGCAAGGTTATTATAATACTAGCTAACATTTAAGAGATTAGCAAAAAAAAAAGTATTGTTAGTTAGCCTTAGCTATGAATTTTCTTTCATTTTAAGTTTGAATAAGGAACTAATTTACCATCAGCAATTAGAATTAGTGTGTGATTTGAGGCAGTCTTTGTAATGTTGCTTTCCTTAAGTAAATGGAAGAGTTTACAGTTTTCTGCTTTAACTCAAGTGAAGAATGTAAAGCTGCACCTTGTCTTCAACCACAGGATTTATTTTGATGAGTAACTGCGGTTTTACTTGAGTAAAGAATTTTGGGTTCTTTTACTAGCTCTGATAGTAGCCAAACCTATTGTCACTTCCTCTTCTGTTTCTGTTTATAGTAGGCCAAATCCAGAAACACCGACACCTAAGGAAGCTATATATAATAAATATTGAGATGATACAACCAATGATTAGTGACACTGTACACCTCAGCCATGAAGCCTTGTAAGAACTTGTATGCAATTAACTGCAGTTTTAGGGGGACATTATTGCATTCATGCGTGGCACATTCAGCTCCTGTGGTTAACTGTGGTAAGTCCTATCTTTAATTTTTCACACACCCAAAATTACGCAACATCAATCCAGTGTGACTTGTAATCCTGTCAACCACTTTCCAACACCATTAGCGTGGGAAATGTGTGGTGGGTTGCAAGCCTCAAGGGGGTGGCTGCAGATTGACAACTCCAGGCAGAATGTATTTCCTGTTATTGTATCTCTAGAGTATTCAGGAATACAATCATGAGAAAGACCTTTGAACTTGGATATTTCCTGAGATGCTCCTAGTCTACAGTTTTTAAGTCAGGGTTTTCCCAGCAAGTTGAACTGTCGACATGCTTCCATTTATCTATTTTCGACACAGAACTTCACACTTCAAGAGTCAAGAGTTGTTTATTTGTCAATTGCACAGTTACACTGGGTACACTGGGCATTAAAATGCTTAAGATGAGGCTCAGATTCAGACACTGACAGTACAACCCTTATTAGACATGAACAAACATATTTAGACATGAATGGTTGAGATGTTGCAGTAATGTAATAAGGTCTGTGAAAATAGTGGTGGATAATGGCAGCGTAAAAGTGACATGTGCTATTAAGTAAGCAGAACAGTAAATGCTAGTGCAATAAATAGTACATAGTAAATCTGAACAGTAAATATCTAAATGTCTGGAAGTGGCAGTAGGAAGTGTCACAGTACTAGATGAAGGACTACTGGCTATTAAGTAGTCTGATAGCTTGAAGATAAAAAACGTTTTTCAGTCTGGTTGTCCGTGATTGGATACAATGAAACGGTCTGTCAGACTGCAGTGTCACAAACAGGTCATGAGCAGGGTGAGTGCAGTCCTTAATGAATCTGCGGACCAATCTCAAACAGTGTGTTTGGTAAATGTCCTGTAAGGCCGGGAGTTTATTTCCTGTGATGGGCTCTGCTGTTCTCACCATGCTCTGAAAATCTTTACGGTTGGAGAAAGAGCAGCTGCCGTACCACACAATGATGCAGCCAGTCAGAATGCTCTGTATAGTGCAGCAGTAGAAGTTTGACATGATGTCAGAATAAATGCCAAACCTCTTAAGCCTCCTCAGAAAGTAAAGATATCAACTGGCTGCTCTCACTACTGTGTCTGTATGTCGGCTCCAGGAGAGAGCCTCGGAAATGTGGACACAAAGGAACTTGTAGGTCTTAACGCTCTCCACCTCTATCCCATTGATGTAGATAGGAGTGTGACCCCCTCTCTTAAACTTCCTGTAATCCACAATCAACCCTTGGTCTTGCTGACATTCCGAGAGAGAGTGTTGTCATCACACCATGTTAAAAAAGTGCTCCGACCACCTCTCTGTAGAACATCTCATCGCCGTTGGTGATGAGTCCCAGGATGGTTTGTATCAGCAAATTTGAAAATGAGGTAGGAGCTATGCTTAACAAAGTAGTCATATGTGAACAGGGAGTACAAGAGAGGGCTGAGCACACATCCTGAGTATGAGTGTGGAGGATGTGTGGTTCCAATCCTGACCACCTGGGGTATGCCCATCAGGATCCAGTTACACATGTGACTAAGTCCCAGACCCTTCAGCTTGACTATTAGTTTGATAGGGATGATGGTATTGAATGTAGAGCAATAATCAATATATAGTATCCCCACATAGGTGTCTCTTTCCTCCAGGTGTGTCAGGGAAAGTGCATGGCCATTGCAATGGCGGCGTCAGTTGATCTACAGTATTGGAACTGTAAGCACACTGGAATGGGTCCAAGGTGTCTGGTGGAAAAGAGTGGATGTGGGATTTCACAAGACGCTCAAAGCACTTCATGATTACAGATGTCAATTCTACAAGTCGGTAGACATTCAGGCAATAGACAGCAATTTTCTTGGGGACAGGCATGATTGTGGTTTGCTTGAAGCATATGGGAATCATTGTCAGACTCAACGAGAGATTAAGGATGTTAGTGGAAACATCTGCTAACTGGCCAGAGAGAAATAGTTTGTATATATCGTAACCTTATTTTTGACAGGTCTAGGTCAAAGGTCAAAAAGATACATATTATT
>JANDJT010000124.1:7918388-7928814 GCA_024331685.1 Stegophilus panzeri
TATATTACAAAAGATACAAAATGTATAAACAATAGCCTACATCCAGCAATATTCAGTGGGGCATCTCATAAATTAAACATTCAACTAATTAATAATTCTATTCAAATAAATATTGAATAAATATACAAGGAAACACACTGGCACAGTGGAATCATTTAAAAAAAACATTTTCACATCTCTGCCTTCTTCATTCAGTGAGTGCTGTTTTCATGCAGTTTACTTCTAAAAAAAAAAAAAGAAAAAAAAAAGATGAAAACAATGAGTAATGTCTCCCATCATTGTTATAAATAAAATCAAATAAAATAACAACAACAATGAATACTGATGATGTTGATGTTCTCACCTCTTTTGAATGACCTTGATGTAATTCTTGGCAAAGCTGGATTCTGGATTCAGACATTTTTTACCGGCTCCATTCTTCAGAACAACTCTAAAACCAAATAAATTAAAACAATTTAGATAACATAATGGAAGCGAATTATGTTGTACTATGCTACATTGCTATGGATATTAGGCATTATTGAACTTACATGATTTCAACATTTTCACAAGATGCACTAGCAGGATAAACTTCAATCTTGTCAATACGTTGTACTCGAACCCCGTTCGCCCCACGCCCCTGACACAAACACCTCCTTACACTGGTCCTAACTCCTGGAAACAGAAGAAGAAATAACAAATGATTACAAATCACCTTAATCGTGTATTTTAAAAAATGAGTAACATTTATTGAGATGTCATGCAATTAATAATCCTACCTTGCACATGAGCAATAAGCAGACAGACAATCACAACAAAAACCGCAGCAGACTTCATTTTCATCTTGCTCTGGAGCATACTCTTGGTGAGGATCTGAAGAGTCTGTTAACTGATCATGTATGACTGACAACTGAATAAATGAGTGTGCTAAGTCTCTTTTATGTCCACATCTCGGTATTTTCCATCTCTCTGCTTTAGGCTGAATCACTTTTGCTTTCTGTCTTACTTCCTCTGGAGCCAGCTCTCTTTATTTCTTGGAAATACTTTTGATTTATACTCAGCAGTGACTGAGACTAAAATGTCATCTCCTCATTAAAAGTCTTTACATGTACATATTGTTAATATACATATTTTGAATGTAATGTAATATAATCTGTGCAGAAGAGAAACCATCTTAGACTCATTATCAGCTTGACGAATATAATTCCACTCATAGAAAGCAAGCAACTGTTGAAACCTGCTTTACCAGGAGGATTGCGTAGGCAGAATAAGCAAACACCAGCACCATAATAGCACATACCTGTTCAAATCACATGGAATTAATATTATTATTATTTTTAACAAAAAAAATGTATTTGTGTGCAAGAGGCTTGCATGATCTCCCCGTGCCTCAGGGGTTTCCTCCAGGTGCTCTGGTTTCATCCCCGAGTCCCCCAGTGTGTTGTAGGCTGACTGGCATTCCCAAATTCTCCATAGTGTGTGAATGCATGTGTGTGATTGTGCCCTGCAGTGGATTGGCACCCCTTCCAGGGTGTCCCCCACCTTGTGCCCCGAGTTCACTCGGATAGGCTCCAGACTCCCCCGTGACCCTGTGTAGGATAAGCGGTATGAAAAATGAATGGATGGATGGTCGCATATCAGTGTTAATAAAGTACAATTCCAGAGAAAAACTACTCACTTACAGCAATGACAGCATTTCAATTCAATTCAATTCAATTTTATTTGTATAGCGCTTTTTACAATAGACATCAAATAGACTCAAAGCAGCTTTACAGAAATATATAAACACGGTATACAGATATTAAAAGTGCGAATTTATCCCAATTGAGCAAGCCGGTGGTGACGGTGGCAAGGAAAAACTCCTTAAGATGTTAAGAGGAAGAAACCTTGAGAGGAACCAGACTCAGAAGGGAACCCATCCTCATCTGAGTAGCATTTGAAATTTGATACTGTACACTCCTGCATGAGTTCACGTGTTACTCACATAATCACATGAACAACATGATTACATGTAACGTGTGTTAAATCCTAAAATGCAACATGGTGAAGAATTTTTGTAATTTTTACAATAAAATACTATATTTAGATGAGTGTGATGTTTTCCACGTGTGTTACAGTATAATATTGGAACTTGTCTGGTACGCTCTTATCACTAATTGTGATCGTGCTTTACAGATTGGGTTCTGAGTGAGTGGGCATTAAAGGTCATATGCCACTCAATTACTACTGCTGGTCCTGTTTACAAGGGCCAAAATTACATGCAGGTCTTTTCTGAATGTCTGCTTACAATGTTTCTCACATGTTGTACACACTATGGCTCTTAAATTAAATGTTAACAATGTATTTCACAGCACTACAAAATCTTGTCCCATGCGTATATAACTGTTGTGTTCATATTTCTACAACTAGTTCAACCGAAACCCTTCTTTGTGTATTTTCATTTACTTTGCATGGATAACCAGCATGTGCTCTGACGACATTTTAACATAAAAACTGAACAGCATAACATGCCACTCTGATGAAACCAGACCCGTGATGAGACTTAGTTATACTGAAAGTCGTCACACGATGCTCTTCCTCAAAATAAAAAGGTCACTATTGAAAAAATATTATGTCAACAAACAAACAAGATTTCAAATGACCCATATGTTACAAGTTGTGTTTCCCAGGTCCTGAACGTAACATATACAGCTACACTTTACAGCCAAAAGTCTGTGGACACCTGACCATCACAAGCACAAGTGCTTTGTGAACATCCCATCCCAGATTTAGTGGCTCCTTTGCTGTTATAATAACCTCCGTTCTTCTGGCAAGGCATTAGTGAGGTCAGGCACTGATGTAAGGTGAGAGGACCTGGCATGTAGTCTACATTCCAGTTCTTCCCAAAGGTATACACTGGGCAGTACCTTGTATTTTTTATAATTTTTTATATATAAACGTGTCTTTTGTCCACCCATGATCATAATTAATATCTAGTGGAAACTGAACACATAAACAGCACTCCTCTGGAGCTGGCTCTCTTTATTTCTTGGAAATGCTTTTGGTTTATACTCAGCAGTGAATGAGACTAAATGTTATCTCCTTATTAAAAGTCTTTACATGTACATATTGTTAATATACATATTTAAAATGTAATGTAATATAATCTGTGCAGAAGAGAAACCATCTTAGACTAATTATCAGCTTGAGCAATATAATTCTGCTCATATAAAGCAAGCAACCGTTGAAACCTGCTTTACCAGGAGGATTGCATAGGCTTACCACTTACCTGTTCAAATCAACCTGGAATTATTATTATTATTTTTCCCCCAACAGGGATATTGATTTGTTTTCGAACAAAACAAAATGTATTTGTGTGCACGAGGCTTGCATGATCTCCCCGTGCCTCAGGGGTTTCCTCCAGGTGCTCTGGTTTCCTCCCCGAGTCCCCCAGTGTGTTGTAGGCTGACTGGCATTCCCAAATTGTCCATATTGTGTGAATGTGTGTGTGTGATTGTGCCCTGCAATGGATTGGCACCCCTTCCAGGGTGTCCCCCAGCTTGTGCCCAGAGTTCACCCGGATATGCTCCAGACCCCCCCGTGACCCTGTGTAGGATAAGCGGTATGAAAAATGGTTGGATGGATGGTCGGATATCAGTATGTGCCATGAAAGGTGAGTAGAGATGGATGCAAATGCACTTCAACACTTTAATAAGGACAATACAGAGAAATCCAAATACTGTAGAAGTGTAAAAGTTACAGCACCAAAACATTGTAAATGTATTCATATAAAGTTAAATATTGATACATTTTACACTATTAAAAAAGTACAATTCCAGAGAAAAAACTACTCACTTACAGCAATGAGAGCATTTTAAATTTGATACTGTACACTCCTGCATGAGTTCACATGTTACTCACATAATCATATGAAAAATATGATTACATGTGACATCTGTGTTAAATCCTAAAATGCAACACGGTGAATAATTTCTGTAATTTCTACAATAAAATACTATATTTAGATGAGTGTGATGTTTTCCACGTGTGTTACATTATAATACTGGAACTTGTCTGGTACGCTCTTATCACTGATTGTGATCGTGCTTTACAGATTGGGTTGTGAGTGAGTGGGCATTAAAGGTCATATGCCACTCAATTACTACTGCTGGTCCTGTTTACAAGGGCCAAAATTACATGCAGGTCTTTTCTGAATGTCTGCTTACAATGTTTCTCACATGTTGTACACACTATGGCTCCATGCATATTTAACTGTTCAACAGAACTGTTAACTAGTTCAACAGAAACCCTTCTTTGTGTATTTTCATTTACTTTGCATGGATAACCAGCATGTGCTCTGTCATCATTTTAACATAAAAACTGCCACAGCGTAAGAAGGAGTTTCATCTAAACGTGCACTGAACAGCGTAAGGCAATCTAGGAATGCATTAACGAGATCAGGCGCTGATGTAAGTTGAGAAGACCTGGCATGTAGTCTGCATTACAGTTCATCCCAAAGGTATTCAGTGGGGTTGAGGCCAGGGCACTGTGCAGAACACTCGAGTTCATCCACTCTAACCTTGACAAACCATGTCTTCATGGACCTCATTTTGTGAACATCAGCATTTTTATGCTGGAACAGATTTGGGCCTCTTAGTTGCAGTGAAGGGAAACTGTAATCCTACAGCATACAAAGACAGTCTATACAATTGTGTGCTTCAGAATTTGTGGCAACAGTTTGGGGCAGAACTATATATGTCTGTGATGGTCAGGTGTCTACAAACTTTGGACCATATAGTGTAATTCATACATCGCTACGGGCATAGTGACATTTATTGTTTAATAATTGTGTAATATTGTTATATAATGTATAATATTAATTCATTTCAAAGTTAATAAACTGATCTCATGGAAGTTGCGAGGGCTAAAATTTAACAAATATAAACCTACTACATTTACATGCATGCATATTGTACACAATGCTGTGAAAAAGTATTTGCCCTGTCCTGATTTCATGTTTTTGTGTATATCCCATACTAAATTGTTTCATAAATTAAAACAAATTAAAAGATAAAACAAAGGCAACCTGAGTAAACACAAAATGCAGTTTTTAAATGATAATGTTATTTATTGAAGCCAATTTATTATCCAATACCAACTGGGCCTGTGTGTAAAAGTATTTGCCCCTGTAGTGACTAATTCCCCAAATCTATGAAACTGCATTCATAATGGGGTTCAGCTGGACTAGACGAGACCAGGCCTGATTACTGCAAACCCTGTACAATCAAATCAACACTTAAATAGAACTTTTTCAACAGCATGAAGTTGGTTAAAAGGTCTTACCCAGTAACACACTATGCCAAAATGGGAAGGGTTACAAAGCTATTTCAAATGCTCTGGGACTCCAAAGAACCACAATGAGAGCCATTACAACAACAATAAAACTGACTGGAAAGACTTTATTTTGTTGGTACTTTTTTTTTGTTTGTTTTTTTTGTTTTATTTTATTAATTTCTGGTCTTTTGTTTTATTCTATTAGTTTCTCTTGAATAAATGCTTGAGAACTTAAACAATGATTCATAAGAAGTTATTAATGACTTAATGCCATTGTTTTGTTGTAATATTTAAAGAAACATTTAAAACATTGTTTGGTTATTTTGTAAGTAATCCCTATTAGGTTCCATGCCACCATAGAATCAATATTTTTTCAGGCGGCCTAGCATTCCCTAGCTACGGCACTGTGTCCATCCATGATAGTAATTAATATCTGATGGAAATTGAACACATAAACAGCAGAACAGGTTGGAGACATTTTATTTGCACTTTGATAAATGCCAGGTACACACAGCCTCATTTATTCTCTTTGAAAGAAAGATCTGCCAGTTGTCTCTAATAGAAAATAAAAGTGTTGGTGGTTGACACAGTTATATATTGAAAATCAAAGAGTTGATTATCATGCGTTCTACTTACTATATGAAAAAGTTACAGACTGTTAGCTATTAGCAGTGATTAGCTGTGCATGTCAGTTTGGCATCTTATTGATGTTGTTGTTGTTGTTCTTCTTCTTCTTTCCACTTTGTGTCTTCTGCCTATTGAAAGCATAAAGGAAAGGTAATGTGCACCATTGAGTGCAATTACACTCTCCATGATTTGAGAGCTTGGCTTATGAATCTGTAAGCCTGAAATCATGTGATTTACACGTGATAGAGGTTTCTCACCTCAAAATCATACTGCCTTGCTTTCCATTTGGATCCAGACAGAACTTCCTTCCTATTTTTGAAGTTATTCTTTATAAAATAAGCAGAAAATATTAAATATTAAGAAATATTAAGAAATAAGGAAGTGGAATATTTGGGAACACTGCTAATAAGGTACTGCATTTGATCAAACTACTGTCTTAATAATTATACATCAGAAACAATAGGTACATGCAGTAGGTATTAGAGTGATTATATGAGTATTGTGTACTTGTTTAACAGTGATTGAAGCATACTCACATAATGTCAGTGTATGAACAGGAGGCACTTGGATGGAAAACCTCAATCCTGTCCACAAGCGCAGTCTTTATGCTTTTTTGTAGTTTTATTTTTTGGCATGAACAACGCTCTGTTGCTCCTGCTATCCGTCCTGAGGAAAGAGATTTGTTTTGTAATTTTAAAATTCGACTACTAACTTAAATAAGTTCTAGTTTTAGCTTCTTTCTTGAAGTATACAGTAATAGTAAGCTTTATAAAGGCATATAGCAGGTGTAAATACGCATATTTGATAGAAATTGATACAGTTTAATGTTAGTGACTATCTTACCTTCACAAAACATCACAGTCACACCAAAGATGATCAAGAACACCAGTGAGAGAGTTGCAGCATTCATTGTGAAGTTGGGCTGGTAATGTGAAACACAAAGTGATGGGTTGAGAGCTAAATAAGAGGAGTGGAGAGGAGGGTGTCTTTTTAGTGACTTTCACTTTTCCGTTCGACCAGAGATGTTCGATCTTGAAGTGCAACATTCCTTCCTCGTGGGAAAAACCCAGAATAACAACATGTCCAAAACTGAGTTGGCAACTGAATGCAGAACAATGTGAGGGGCTGTTGTTGCATAGCCAAAACAAAATCATGAGAGAAATACTGTATATGAATTGCATTTGCAAGAAAATAACAATGCAAATAAGAATTAAGGGAAAATAATTCTTATAATTCTCATACTTCAAGGTAAATATTAATATAATATAATCAAATATAGTATAATAATATTATTAAACATGCATTTACACAATTTAGCCCATATATATTATGAAGTGCTCATGTAGGGTTTCTGGTGCAAAATTTGGATATGTAAATTTATAGAAACATACTGATGAAATTAGCACAACATTTTATGGAATTTTTTTTGTTATTGCTTTAATAGTGTTTTCTTGGTCTCTCTATTTCCTAAGCAGAATTACCAGAGCTCACATAAATTACGGGACAGACATATCCCCTTATCCACAATAAAAATCCCTTGGTAATTCTATTGTGCTGGAGAAAGATACTTTACCCTAAGCTATATGTAAGCGATTATCCCGCTTATACCAGGGTCACTTGCCAGCATTGCCAAAATCTGTGGCATTGATGTTTTATTGATGTTTACAGGGCAAAATTGACTGAAAAGATCCAAATAACAGTGAATTTTAGTTAGTTATTTTATACACAGGTTGTTGAATCTAGAATTTCACCTGCTCTAAATCATACACAGAGATAAAGTAGTGAATGAATAAGATATTTAAATGAATTATAGTAAATAGTTATTAGAGAAAGAGAGAGAGAGAGAGAGATTGTGCGTGTGTGAATTATGACGTCTGTCTACTAATAATGAAGCTGTGAGTGTAACTGTATGTTACTATGGTTACAGTTGTTTATAGGCAGTGCATTAATTTCCACCAGTGATTAAAATGACTGGAATTACCTGTGGTATACACAGTTTTAACGCACACCTTCCAGCCAATCAGAATAGAGTATTCGGACAGACCATGATATAACTACACTAATAACATATGTCCTACTTCAGGTAGCTATAATGCCTGTAGTTTCCATCTCATAGTTATTGGGTCATATGAGGGTTAATATAATTTTTGCAGTTCCTTTTAAATGGAAAGGAGTACTGGTCTACCCACTACCTCTTTCTACAAGCTTGTCATGTTTACTGAAGTGAACTCCTGTAAATAGTTTGACTCCAGAAAATGCTGACATGTCATCAAGGGTTCATGAGTTCACACAAATTCATATTTCAGCAACACATTAAAAAAGATTACAAATGGACTCAAATTTTAAGTTCATTATCATTGTGCTTAATGATTGTCTGATAAAGCTGGTGAAGTTTAACTCCTGTCCATATTCCTGTTCCTTGTGCAATTGTGGACAGTTTCCCCTGTCAGCAAGCAGAGATTTACCCAGCGTCATGAGGTCTGGGTGCTAAATATAATATTTGCTCATGAGTGATGCCACTACATATGTCATGTTTTCTGTTCTTGCTCCATTCCCAAAGTTTCATCAGCAGCCAAAACAGCTTACTTCTGCAATTTAAATCCACAGCTGATCCGTCTCTCTTGTAATTTCCATATAGATAATGCAGAAAATGTAATGTTGATCCTGCATCATGTTATGGCTTTGTACTACAGTGTTACCTGTATATCACTCATGACCCATGTAGCTTTCTCAATGATGTAAATAAAATTTCCCCAAATTCCCACCAACTAGTCAGCTGTCCTCTATTGCACAAAAGCTACCAGCTGAGTGATGGTAAGGGGTAATACGTACTTCCTCTAAGACATGAGAAGCCAGTCACTGCATTGCAAGGCAGTGCAACACACACAGAAGGAAAAAAACCTAATTGTCCTCTTCCATATACAGATGCCCATGCTTGGCTACAGTCCTTCTGATTGACAGGGAGAGAGCAACTCCAACCACCAATTTTGCTCTTTTGGATCCTGGACACAGATGACTGTGGCATCATTGGGATTTGATTGTGCCACTCATGAGCACCTAAAATAGCCTTTCAGTTCCTCTCTTCACAGATTGTGCACTGGAATTTGATATACATGAAGAAGATGCACAGTGATACAGAACTCTCACAACATGGAGGCAACGGAGACTCCTCAAAGCTCTGAATACAGGCTCTCCTGGTCACCAGCTACAGAAGAAGCATGTGCCTAAAGCATGAAGAACACCTGTCCTTTGTCATTTCATCATCTTTACTGAATTTATGGCTTGACTAGCATGATGTAACATAATGTCCCACTTTTCTTGAACTTGTACACACTGTTTTGATGTTTTTGAGTATACTGTACCTGTTCCAGTTTGGTCAATTCAATTTTTCAATTCAATTTTATTTGTACAGCGTTTTTTACAACGGTCATTGTCTCAAAGCAGCTTTACAGAAATATATAAACACAGGATACAGATTTTAAGTGTGTGGATTAATCCTAATTGAGCGAGCCGGTGGCAACGGTGGTGAAGAAAAACTCCTTAAGATGTTAACTCCCTAAGATGTTAAGATGGGCAACGCTGAGGATGAGCAAGTATGCTTTCTCTAAATATTGTATCTTGGAGGAACATGAACATTCAGTCTGCTCTGATGCAAAAGGGAAGGAGGTCTGTTTCAATTTTGAAAGCAATACCTCCTTGTATTGAATAAATTATGTGCCCAAAACTAGTCTGTTACTTTCACTCTGCATGATTTTCACACAGTTTTACATTCTGAAGTAATTACATATTCAGATTTTACTGTCAGTAGGATCACTGCATAAATAAAAATAGGTTTGTTCATGTAACTATCAAAAATGAACAATTCGCAAAATTTGCAAAGCCACCAGCATTGTAGATGACCTCACACACCCCTCACACAAACTCTTCACCCTCCAGCCGTCTGGAGAGAAGCAACGAAACATTCGGGCCCTCACAGCCTGAATGTGTAACAGTTTCTTCACCCAAGCCATCAGACTCCTCTATACCCAGGGACTGGACTGACACCAACCCAGACACACACACACACACACACACACACACACAGACACACACACACACACACACACACACACACACTCAACTGAACACCTCTGCAATTTATGCACATTTCTTTCTTCAATTACTGATAAAACACTGTAAACAAATGACTGTATTGCCCACCTGCAGTACTTCCCACCTGCATTTCTGCTGCTAATTTGTATGTTATATTTATATCTACAATATTTATTATTATATTATAATATCTCTTGGCACCTTATTCAACACAAGAACCGTATACTGGTCGGCGCGGCATTGTCCTTTACTGTGCCTATTGTCCTGTTTAGTGGTTGTTGTACTCTTGTGCTGTTGCACACGTTTGCACGTATCTTTGTTAAATATAGGTTTGTAACAATTATTGGCACCCTTTTAGTCAATACTTCCCTTTGCCAAGATAACAGCTCTGAGTCTTCTCCTATAATGCCTGATG
>JANDJT010000124.1:7957996-7970245 GCA_024331685.1 Stegophilus panzeri
ACCGTGTTGATATTTCTGTAAAGCTGCTTTGAGACAATGTCTATTGTAAAAAGTGCTATACAAATAAAATTGAATTGGATTGAATTGAAAAAAGAAACAAAACATCTGTCACTTTCATTCACTCAAATACCAAATTAGTTTTTCATGAGATCAGGTTTGTTGCAATATGATACTTTATAAGCTTTATAAATGTATGTAGCTATGATAGATAATCATATATGATGGGATGTAAAACAGCTCAGTGTTAGATACCATCTTAGCTGCCTTGCAGTCACTGCAAAAAATACTAATAAAGAATATAGTAAAAACAATATTTGCAAGCTAATATAGTAGAACCAGGTTGATAATACAATATTGTTATATTATAAGTATCTTGAATATCATTAAGTGCTAACAAAATGCATATAATCTTAACTAATCAGAATGGCAGGAACCTACATCAATTACAGGGAAGATGATAAACGATCTGAAGTATTTGCGTGCCATCTAGTGGAGAAGTCTGCCACAGTCACAGTATATATATATACTGCATGTGTAGTGTCTTCATAAATAGATCAACAACATGTTCTGTTTAACAAGTTGCATAATTTGGTTAAATTATCACATCATGCTCAGTTTTCTGAACAGTAAAGTTCGGGTTTAGTGTAACCAGTAAACAAATCAGATTACTTGCTGTTAATAAATGTCTTAAGGTGGATTATTCTAGACTTTTTATTTTGGAACCAAGTTCAAAAGCACCTGGAGCTGATTTCTTTCTGGCCCATACTGTAGATTCGTGCAGCTTATCAGTAACCATTGTGTCAGATGATTACACAGAGTGAAACGCTCCCTAGATCTCCATTTGGGCTGATATTTTTCATCCTGCTTTGCTGACACATCAGTGACATGTCATCAGCAGTGACTGAGAAACCTTATGTGAAACACATTCATGGGTCTAATGATTTCAAACAAGGTGTATTATTTACTCTATCATACTTCCCCCAACCCCCAAAACTGGTTTGGAGTAGAAACTAGGTTGTCCAAACACATTTAAAAAAAAAAAAATAGGGCAGAAGACAGAACTATAAGTTTAATGTTTTTTGGTTTGTTTGTTTGTTTTTTATTTAAACAAAATGGTTACAACTTTTCTGTTCACTGTGTTTGGTATTTGGATATACCAAATATTGGAAAGGTGGCATGAACCCACTAGGACAATACAATCTTGAAACACTTGCAGCAGCCATTAGGGTTTAAAAAGAAATGTTTTGTTGAATTATTGATAGATATTAGATTTTAGCCTCCCATGCAGTGGCAGCTGATCATGACATTAGATGGGAGGGCTAAAATCTAACATCTATCATTAGCTCAATAATGCAACTATTAGGGTTGAGCAATGCAGTATATCATGAGGTATATGCCGAATTGGTCTAGTGTTGAAACAAGCTAGTTTAAACATAATCCATGACTGCCATAATTTGGTTTTAAAGCAAATAATGAGAATTAAATCTAATCAGCCAGAAAACAAAAGGAAAGTGACAGACAGACAGCGTATCTACAAATCATTTCTGCTGTAAGATATATTGTAAAGTTTGGAAGAGGGAAATGGGGATTGTAGAATGGATAATGGTGGTACCAAGTGGTGATAAAAAGGCATATTGCAGATACTGCAAATCAGAAATTTGTTACCATGGTGAATTTGTTTCCCATGTTCCCAAGAATTTGTTCCCAAGTTCCCAAGCAAAGATGAAAGTAAAGGAGAAAATCCCACTTGAAAAAAAAACAAAACAAAAAAAAAACAAGAGAAACCATCACAGAAATTCTAATGGTTTCCACTACAAATACCATTACAAACCATCAGTTACCCATTAAAATCATTACCATTATTGACCCTTAATGGTATCCACATAACATGCCACCAATAGAAGGGAACAAATTACCAGTAGGACCCACAGGGACCATTACAGTTCCCATTAAAACAAATACAATTCCTATTATAAGCATTAAAACCATTATAAATTCTATGACAGTTTCTATTGTTTTGTTTTGTATTTCAGTATGGACGTCTCTGTTTTCCAATGTTTAAGCATTTTTGGGGCTATTTTATGTCTTTTTTGCAGTTTTTTGAGATGTAGCTGAGCTGGATAGTTTGCTAAGACCTGGCAACACTTATACAGTCTGGGCTAGACAGAAATCAGCCACAATGTTACTTTCATAACATTCTGTGTATTTTTCTTACAGTTGCTGGTAGTGCTCTTGTACTAGGTTCAACATAAGTAAATAATAATAATAATAATAATAATAATAATAATAATAATAATTAAGACATGAATTTGTCCATTTATACCAGCCACCCCTGCTTCCAGCTAATATCTAGACCCGCCATCACAGTAAATAACCCCAGGCAGGAGGAAGGCGTCTCCTCTGCACTGCACCTTTAACCGCGTGATGCGTCATACCCACGTGACTCCACTGCTCAAAGTTTTGTCGTGTTTATGAAGGAAACGTCAAAGGGACTAGACATCATTCTCAGAGTTGCTTTTAAAATGCCATGAGAGACTGTGAGAAATGAAATGAAAAATAAGAAGCGCTGACAACTTTATTTTAGCTGTAGCTGAGAAAAAAAAGGGATCAGATTCATTTTTAAGCGCAACATGGCGGCGGAGCAGGACTCAAACACTGACTATCAAAACACAGAAGTTGAGGAAAGTTTAATCTCTTCGGGGGAAATAGATGGCCGACCCTCCATTCAGGACAATAACGGACAATTTCCAAGCAGTCCGGAGGAAGACGCGTTTACTCCCACCTCCGTAATTTACTTTAAAGAAGCCCTGACTTCTGCTAGCATCCAGTTTGCCAAGAAAGATTCGAATCCTCCTGGCACGGTGAAGTATGAGTTTCACATCGAAACAACCAAGAAAACCAAAAGTGAGGGTTTGTTACTGTGTTTAATAACTACATTGTATATGTATGTGTGAGACGTTTTAACTGGCTCTCTGTTTACGCGGAGCTCACTCGCTTCACTACTGCGGTTAAGCCAGCCGTGAAAGCCCGGTTATTAGCAGCACAGAAATTATTAATGGGCGCGACTTTTACACACTTTGCGGTAACAGCACCGGAAGCGGAAAACGATCGTCCGCGAGCTCATACACAACAAAAGCAACTCAACTTTTATACAAGACGATAATTTTAAATAAATAAGTAATAAAACAAACATAACAATTATTATTATTGTTGTAGTTATATATCTAACCATAAATATATATTTTTAAAACGTGTAGATGGTTCGTTTCACAGAGGAAGTCTGACACCAAAATATTAAAAATTTAATTCATTTTAATGGACATTTCAAATTGGTAGACAATCAAACCCAGTTAAATCAGTTCACAGTGACCTTCTCTATTGTCAACATAAAGATCAACTCGTTTTACTGTAGATTTTTAAAGTAATTGCTCTTCAAATCACTGGATCTGTCAATATGCGTGAACCAGAAGGCACTTTTTAATCCATTTTAAAATGGACTATAATTGATTAAAAAGTGCCTCCTGGAACAATTATATTGACAGATCCAGTGATGTTGAATCGCAATTACTTTAAAATTCTACAGTAAAATTAATTGTTCTTTATGATTACTATAGAGTAGGTCACTGTGAACTGATATAAGTGGGTTTGATTGTCTACCAACTTGAAACATCTATTTTATAATGGATTAAAAAGTGCCTTCTGGTTCAAACATATTGACAGATCGAATGACTTTGAAGAGCAATTACTTTAACATTCTACAGTAAAATGAACTGATCTTTATTGTGAGCACAGACTAGGTTAGATTTATAATAACAGCAGCAACAACCATATAGTTTCTTAAAATATGTTTTAGTAAATGTACTTGTATTCAGCTTAATATTTTATAACGTGTGTTGTGTGTAAAACTGGATAGATTTTTGCCATTTTATTATGTAAAGAATTATAATAATAATAATAAAAAAAAACCTTTTAGCCTGTAAACTCAAACGCTGTAAATTTTTGGTTTTGTTACTTATTTACTTTTGTTGTATAGGAACTCGCGGACGCCCGTTTTCGGCTTTCGGCGCTATTACCGTAAAGTGTCTAAAAGCCACACCCAAAAAAATGTATGTGTGGTTAGATTAAGCGTGCTTTCAGGAAGAGCGGCTGGTTTAACCGCAGTCTAAACTGGTAACTCTGTGACACTGTTATTTACGTTAATTATTTATATATGTTGGGGTAAACTAATTTTGTAAAAAACAAAACCAAATCCCTGTTTTTTTGTTGTTTTTTTTAAGAGAACGAACACAATTGTTGTTAGGCAGCGTATAAAAGGTCCCCCGCCACGTAATGTAGTTAATCTGCCATTAAAGTTTCAGTAAAAATATAAACCTAACACCTGTTTTCACAGATTTATGAATCCTTACTTACTGTCCACCTGTAAGTAAGAAGTTTTACCCCCTTCCCCCCCATCAACAATTACCATATGTCAGACTTCTTCAAGACACCCACATGATCTTACACATTTAATAATGTTTTTAATGTTTGGCTGTTTGGTGCACAAGAGTGTCTTTCTTTCTTTCCTCACAAAATGGCACAAATTAACTTTCTTAGTGTTAAATTGTCCAAACATCTCCCTTGACATGGAACTGAAGAGAAGGAGACTGGTTTCTCTCTTGGTTTTAGTTTTAGTGTCTTCATATAGAGGTTGACGCAACAGTCATGACAAATCAGGTTTACAGAAATATGTCTAAGTGATTAGCCACAAGCTTTAGGCCACATGCTGAGGAAACTCTTGAAAGGAAAACTCCAGCCTGAAACTCATAACATATACGTGTATATTGACATATTTACAGTAGATTAAGTGATTCTGGTGCTATTGTGTTGGTTGGTGCTGTATTTTGATTATTCCTGTTAGAAAGTAGTGGCTGTCTGCTATGCCGAGATCACAGGGTAACTGTACTAGTGCACTTGATAGGTGGAAGAAATTGAAACGATCTCAGACATAACTCAACGATCAGGTTTTGCTGTTTGATCTTGAAATCGTCGTCGTCATAGTGAGTAATCCAAGGGAGGAGTGGTAGAAGAGAGCAGGTTGAAGCTTTGGAAGCTGATATGTTTGAGCAGATGAGGAGGTGAGAGAGCTGACAGACTAAAAAACTTAAGCTCTGCCGCATCACGCTCTTTAGGTAGAGATGAAGGAAGAGCTAAATCCCACTGGCACTGGTGTCAGCAGGTAGTTGATTGCAATCGTGGGTCATTTAGGAAACCAGCACGTCAATGACAGATTTTTAAATAAATAAAAAAAGCTCTCATTTTAATCAGAAAATAAACTTTTGGACAATTGAAGGTCACATAGAGTATACATATTTATATGAAAGTTGTTTAGGTAGGGTTTTTCCTTTGAGGAAGAATCTCAGAATAAAAATGGGAAACCCGCTGACCTCTGGTCTTCCCCTGGAGTGATCTTACTTTATGAAGCTTTAAGGAACCAAGTACAGTGTACACTGATTATGTTTGAGGTCAACTGTGAAATGATCTGTGACACATGACAAGGTGTTTCCTTTAAGGTGGCTGAACTCGATGTTGTTTTCTGCTCTGTAGCATCTGTGTCTGTCTCGAGGTTCAACTTGGTGTTCATTCCGAGATGCTTTTCTGCTCACCATGTTTGTAAAGAATGATTATTTGACTTACTGCAGCCTTCTTGAACCAGTCTGATCATTTGCCTCTGACATCTCTCATCAGTAAGACGTTTCTACTCAACTGCTTCTCTCTGAATGTTTCTTTTATTTGTTTGTTTGTTTATTTATTTATTTATTTATTTAACCTTTTATAAGCTGTTGTGTGTGACGGTCCCAGGATTTTGACCTGTATCTGCATGATTTTATGCATTGTGCTGCTGTAGCACAATTGGCTGGTCGGATAACTGAGCGAATGAGCAGGGTTACAGAAGTTCCTGTGGCCGGTGAGTGTACGCAGTTCTAAATAAATGCTCCAGAAAAGGGTTGTGTGCAGAGATTCGTGCAGTCCAGCTGATGTGAAGCCAATTACAAATCATAACATGGCTTGAGTTTTTAAAAAAACAAAAAAACAAAAACAAAAAAAAAAACAAAAAAAAAGGGGAAGTGATTATTTCTGTGTGGTTTCCAGGCAGCATTAGAAGGCTTAGATGGGTTTGAATGACACATGCAGTTGACACGTAGAGGTCCAGCGAGCAGGCCGGATTCGACAGGAGTGCACGTACAGCTCAACAAAAGATACAACAGAGTGCACATACAGCATAATGACAAAAGACACAACAGGTCATTTAATCTGTTTGGAGCACACAGTAGCCTACTTGACACGTGGTGTTTATGATGATGATGATAATAATAGTGCAAGCTGAGACTACAGAAAGTAGTGTACTCGGCCAACGCAAAACCATAAACCATCCATTAACCATTAACCATTTCTTTACCTTAATTCTGTGCTTGTGAACGCTGAGATCTGCAGCTTTCATCTAAAAAACAAACAAAAAAAAAAGAGCCAATTTTCAAGTACATGAGTAAAGACCTACATCTGAGCTTGATTCTCTCTCTTATTCAATTTTTCACAATGTATATGCTGATTAAGAGCCCAGACCTTGTGAAGTGTGTGTGCTTAGACCTGTTACACTGGAGCAAGGCCATTCAGGAATTTAGGTCACTATTAGCCGAGCATTTTTGCACTCGCTGTGGAATTTTTTGTTGATGAACGGAGCTAATGTGATGAAGCGCTGGTCATTAAACCAGAGCAGTCAAGTCTATTGCACCATTCCACATTCAACATCATGGGTCATGTTCACTCACAGTTTTACATTTCAGATTTGTTTTCCTTTTTCATTTCAGTTTCACGTTTCTTTACGAACCCCCAAAAGTGAGCCCAGGGTTGTTTTTTTTTTTTTTTTTGTTGTTGTTGATTATGTTGTTTTGAGCTGGATTTGTAAGAGGAAAATGTACACAAGTACTCTTACAATCCACTAGTGAGGGTTTTATTGATTATCTACTGCGTTAAGAATGACCTAAAAACTGTGCATTGTATTGGGAAGGGTTTCATTACTCATTTCCAATCAAGTGTCAACATTAAGAATGTGTTTACACAGACAGTCTGCCCTTGTGATCACCATGCAGCAGTTTTAGCTTTGTGTCTTGTAGTCTAAATGTGTAAATGATTCAGTTCTGCTGGGGTGGATACAGCAGTAGTCTGGGCTGCAGGACAAGCAGAGTTCCTGTCCAAGATATTTGTTTAACAACCACAAACCGAAAACAACCCAACTTCTTATTGACTTAAAAATAGTTTTTTATGTCATATGTTTATTACGTAGAACACCAAATCTCTTGGCAAACGACATGCTGACTTTTATTTGTTAAGGACACAAACATGATGTGCCTTAGACATTTTATTAGAAGAAAATAATAACCATATACTCGCTTGTTACTTTAATTGACTAAGTTTACATGCACATCAAGTTCCATTAAGTTCCTTTATATTCGGGTTGCAGCCATATTTCGAATACAGTGTTTATATGTGTACAGGCATCGGAATATTCCTGTATACATGGTTGTTGTAAATATGCCCGAGTTGCTATTCCTAAAAGACTGGTCCAAAGGCTGATTGGCATCTCTAAATTGTACGTAGTGTGTGGTGCAATTGTGCCCTGTAATGGGTTGGCACCCCGTCCAGGGTGTCCCCTGCCTTGTGCCCCGATTTCCCTGGGATAGGCTCCAGGTTCCCCGCAACCGTGTGTGTAAAATAAGTGATGGATAGACTTGTGTGAGACTATATTTGGTAGAGGTGTGTAGTAATGGAGAGTAGTTCTACCTCGCTTTTTTTTTTTTAATGGTGAAAGAATGGGAATTACTGTGGATGCACTACAACTTAGTTTATTTACATCAAGTACTGTAAAAAGTTTTATTTAATTATCCTGTATATAACACTCATTACTTATACATGGGCACATTGAAAAACCAAGATTATTTATTTATTTATTTATTTATTTAGTACAATAAAATTTCATCCTGTAAACAGAAAACTACGACAAAGGTAAAGCTTGCCGAGCTTCACTGGCCAAACTCATGACACTGAATGATTAATATTGAAATGGTTAATGTTCCTGCTGGATAGTGAAGGGGACAGTAACGCTCATTTTAGTGTATTATTAAATGGTAAATGGTAATATAGTGCTTTTATCCAAAGAGCTTTACACTGTGTCTCATTCACCCATTCTCACACACACACACACACACACACACACACCAATGGTAGCAGAGCTGCCATGCAAGGCGCTAGCTTGCCATCGGGAGCAACTTGGGGCTCAGTGTCTTGCCCAAGGACACTTCGGTATGTGGAGTCATGTGGGCCGGGAATCAAACCACCAGCCCTGCGATTAGTGGACAACCCGCTCTACCACCTGAGCCACAGCTGCCCGATATTAAATAAAACAAACCACAGCCCACGATATTAATTATTATTAAACCAGATGTAGTGTGCGGTAAGCTCTTTCTCAGCTTTTTTTTTATTATTTATTTTTTCAATCTAGATAAACTAGCTGTGAAGTACACACAAACCACAATCTTGATTTGATTATGTGGTTTGAAATGGTCAACTTTCCTACATCTGGCCGCTTCAAGATGACCGGTGCTCATGTTCTAATAATTAAAAGCAGTTTTTGCCAGAACTGAATTTGCTGAAGTTACAGTGAGGATACTAGTTAGTCCATACATTCCCCTCTTACTCACTCTCTCTTTTATATATAATATAATATATACTTATATATCGCTTTGTTTGCTAGCACTGAAATAATCGTCTTCAAGCAATCTTCATTAATATCTGATGCTCGTAAATGGGGAGAAAGAACACCATGCACACATTCTTGGGTAATATTGATTAAAATGAAGAAGAAAAAAGCTAAGCTCTCTGTATACTAAAGTAAGTGGCGTGTGTTCTTTATAATTGAGTAATTGCATTAGCATGTAGAATTTGTCGCTTAATTTTCTTACTCCAGCATCAAAATACTTTCTACTCTGTAGCTGTGTACACTATATTTACGTTTATTAGTGAGGGCTCATACACTTTCTTTTCCACATATGGCTGAACATGCTAGCTCTGTCCTTGAGAGGCACTGATTGATTCGTCACCTTTTATTGATCTGGTGGTATTTCCTGACTAGTGTTTGAGTATTGCTCACTGAGTTGCATAAATCTGTTTGGAAAAAAAAAAATGGTCTAGCTTTTCTGCATGATCAGCAGGTCAGGTTTAAATGTAATCACTGTTTATCAGTGCAATATAGAAGTCACTAAACAGCAAATGGTTTCTGTTGATGAGGCTCGATTAGTAAAGCCTGTGCCTTTCTCTGAGGCATGCTCACTGAGCCAAGACAAACGGATTTATAGATGAGCACACTCCTGCATCATCCTGATCCCCCGGGATTTCATCTCTCTCCCCGCTTGCACCATCTGCTCACGTGACTCCCACAATGCTGCTCAGCATCACAGCAGCCATCTTGGTCAACACCCACTTGGTTGCAGCGCACACAGCCAATTCAGTTAGCTTGAGTGGGGGCTGTGCGGAGTGAGACGGCGAGAGCGAGAGAGAGAGAGAGACAGTTGTGATTGTTGCTCCACCACTGAGCTGTTTGCAGCATCTCAATCCTCTTGTCCTGCTGAGCGAGCCTGGAAAGCAGCCTAAATTCTATGCAACGGATTTTCTCCTGATTCACTCGGGGACACAAAAGGGAACTTTATTTATTTATTTAAAAAAAAAAAAAAAAAAGAATCCACACAAGAAGAAAAGCGTCTTGCTTAGTACTGCCGTGGCTGCTGTTTTCCTTTCATTGCTCTTTATCCCATTGTTTCCTCGTCCTCCTAGCTTTCAAGGGCTGTTGGTAGGAGGTTGTTTTCATTCCTATTTAATCTATATTCTGCTCTGTATTTGGGCCCTTGGGTGAGGGAGGCCATCGTTGTTGTTGTTGTTGTCGTAGTCACTGGGCCTCACAGCTGAGTCATGTCGGATCTGACGCCGCAGAGCGAGGTGCCCACCCCCACCACAGACAAGATCACGCAGGCTGCCCGCGAGACCATCTACCTGTGCAACTTCCGCGTGTCTGTGGACGGCGAGTGGCTGTGTCTGCGTGAACTCAATGACATCTCGCTCACTCCCGAACCTGAGCCAGCGCACGAAGGTAGGCGCTCAGGCCGCCATGCTGCTCAGTGAGCCTGCTGGGAAATGTAGTTTTGTAGGCGTGTAGACTTTTTGTTTTTGTTTTTGTTTTTGTTTTGTTTTTTCTTGGCTCTCTTCAACAAACCATCCACTGTCTTCTTGTCTTAAATGCAATCCTGAAGAAATTTGTAGTCACGTTGTAAAAATGAAGCATTAAGGATCGAAGAGGAAACCCTGTGGCTCTGCCATGTTGTCTTTTGTCTTGCTAACGCATTTGATCATCATTATTGAATTATATGCAGGATTATGTCCTCTTTGTAGGAAGCCTACAGTACGATACGTTTCAGGTTAACAAATGAACTGTTTTTCTTCTCGCTTGTAAACTGGATTTAGTTAAGAAAGAGAAAATTGATTAATCCACTGTAAGGGATGTTAAGTGAAGATCCAGTGCTGACCAAGCTTTCAGGTCGATCCTGAAGCTTCAAAGCATAGATACTGAAGTTACACTGAAGCATGGACTCTCATTGAGTAGGTTTACTTGTACACAATGTTACAATTCCTACAAAAGCAGATCATATTTTGCATTAATTTATGAGCATGCTATTAGGTAATCTAATCTTGTGGAGTCTACACGTGTCAATAATTCGATTTCTTTCTAAATTCACGATGCACCTCTACAGCTGCATTGCAGCCTGCATATAAACGCTCTACTGAACAATACTTATTGTGTTTCATTGGGCATAATACTCCCCTTTTCTCATGCTGTTAAACTGTTAAACATCATTATTGCTTTTGGAGCAGGTCTATCCGGCTAGAAAAGCAAACAGTATCGGAGTAACAGCGTACGTGTGCTGAATAACCCAAATCCGGTCCAATATAAGATTATTTATGATTCCTTTGTGGCAGTTTTAGTGATCTGCTGGGAACAGATAAAGCTTTGTACCGTTAATGTGCTTGTTAACACGCTCAGTGTGATTGTGCGTGGAGTCGTGATTAAAGGGTGGAGATGCTCTCTGTAGCTCTGGGCTGAATGACAGCATCTGTCGTTCTAGTTAGTGCAATATTGTTAGAGTTGCAGGATGTAGCGTTTAAGAGTCATCTGCTCTTTTTAAAATGTTATTAGTTCAAATGAAGCAACGCGTTTTAAAGGAATCACCTTTGAACCAAACATAGCACCAAGATAGCACTGTGTGTCTTTTTCTTTCAGTATTGATTTATTGATCAGTATTGATTTAAACCAATGTATCCCATGTTCCTCTTACACCTAACGTGCAGTGCTGTGGGTTTTTTTATTTTATTTTTTTTATTAATTTTTTTAAATAAACATCCATCATCACCAATTAATCTTCCTTTCAGTGTCCTTCACAGGGACATGCAGTGCCGTGATAGGAGTCAGCTCACATTTGTGTGTTGCCCCTCACACGTTAAGGCTCTTTAGCAACATTTTATACATATGGACAGCTTTTGCCACTGTGCTGAGCACTCATTTTAATGCATTCGACTCAGTGAGATCCTTTTACGGTTGGATGTTACATGTAATCTGCGACGAGGAGCTGCGCTTAAGAGAGAACTGCAGGCTGTTTGCTCTTTACAAGTGCAGTTTCTCAGAGACATTTATTCAGACACGTATTGGATGTTGTTTAAGCGAGATGAATGTACTCTGTGCAGAAACGTCTCTGTGCAGAGTTCTGCTGTGATGGTGCTATTTTAAGGTACTTTGATTTTCACTGTATTAACACCTGGAGTGGGTGTGACGTTTTGGCAGTAATATGCTCAATAAAACTGATTCTGTTGTGGCTTTGTGAAAAGACCTCGGGTCTTGAACAGCTGTAAGGTGTTTGATTAACAACAAAACAAAGTATATTGCAAAAAAAACAAAAAAAACCCAAATATATTGAAAAAATAATCGAAATAATGACTGAGAGAATATACTTCAGCTATGTTAAACCTATGAAACTAATTATTTTTATTTTTATTATTATTATTATTATTATTATTATTATTATTATTTTGGATGGGCAGTGGTGGTTTAGCGGTTAAGGCTCTGGGTTACTGATCAGAAGGTCGGGGGTTCAAGCCCCAGCACTGCCAAGC
>JANDJT010000124.1:7974531-7987589 GCA_024331685.1 Stegophilus panzeri
GGAGGAAGAGGGAGCTGTAATTGCTGGACTGTTGGTGGGACTCAATGTCATTGATGCAAATTTGTGCATGAAGGGAGAAGATTTGGACTCTCAGGTACTTTATTATTTTATAGAACACCTCTGAAATATCATAACCACATGATTTAACCTATATCACCTATTATCACTTGCTAGTGTGACGGTAGGGTTAAATCTGTATGCCGTGTATTTGGACACTTTAATTTCAATTCCAGTTGGGGTGTGTGTTTTAGTCACGTGTTATTTCGGCAGGTTGGTGTGATCGATTTTTCCATGTATCTAAAAGATGGAGGTCACAGCAGCAAGAGCACAGAAGGGTGAGTTCATATTCATTGCGCCTTCTAATATGAATGAGATAACTTTTGATCATTTGACCATTACTCATTACAATATTTTATATTGTCCTATTTTAGTGATGGACAAATCACAGCAATCCTTGACCAGAAAAATTATGTTGAGGAGCTCAACAGACATTTAAGGTAGAGTCACTGCTTCAGCTATTTCTTTGGTTTATGATTTGTTTGGCCTTGTTTTGCTAACGCCTTGTATATCCCTTCTCTTCGACAGTGCTTCTGTGAATAACCTTCAAGCCAAAGTCGATGCCCTTGAAAAGTCCAACACAAAACTTACAGAGGAGGTATGTATTAATATTTTAAATCCAACAGTGTAATCCACTATAGGTTATAAATATAAAAATGGCTCCAATCCAGGTTTCAGTAGCCTGACTCTACATTTGTATTCTTATTGCATTTTTTTCCTTTGTCATTTGTATAAAGCAGCAAGATGTTTGTTGTGAGAAGAGGTTGGAAAATACTGGAATCTGTTCCTGTTGCCACTAAATCTTTTGTCTGATTATTACAGCTTGCAGTTGCAAACAACAGAATCATCACTTTGCAAGAGGAGGTAGAGAGGATGAAGGAGGAAAGCTCTTACCTTGTGGAGTCCAATCGCAAGGTACAGTATTGTTACACTACAAGGTGTCCCAAAAGTTTCCATACATAGGGGACTGTGTTTGCCAGCACCACATTGGTTGTGCCTTCACCCTGTGGTCTGTGTGGGGCCTAATGCCCCATTATAGTGATGGGGACACTATACACCTATAGTGCTACTACAGCACCTATACTATACTGTACTATACTGTAAAAACAGCACCTATACTGTACTATACTGTAAAAACAGCACCTGTACTATACTGTAAAAACAGCACCTATACTGTACTATACCATAAAAACAGCACCTATACTATACTGTAAAAACAGCACCTATACTATACTGTACTATACTGTAAAAACAGCACCTGTACTGTAAAAACAGCACCTATACTATACCGTAAAAACAGCACCTATACTATACTGTACTATACTGTAAAAACAGCACCTATACTGTAAAAACATTAAAACTTTCGGATGAGATCGAGGTCCTGTCTCTCTGTGGTCATTAAAAATCCCAGGACACTTATCCTTAAAGAGTAGGGGTATACCCCGGTGTCCTGGTGAAATTCCCCCATTGGCCCTTATGTATCATGGCCCTCTAATAATCCCCACCTCTGAATTGCCTACATCACTCTCTCCTCTCCACTAATAGCTGGTGTGTGGTGGGCGTTCTTGCGCACTATGGCTGCCATCACATCATCCAGGTGGATGCTACACGCTAGTGGTGGTTGAGGAGATTTCCCCCCATACTATGTAAAGCACTTTGAGTGTCTAGAAAAGCTCTATATCAATGTAACTGTAACTAACTGTAAGCCTTCGTCAGTGGATGTTGGTGGACGTCCGCTTCTCGGTTGGTCAACACTTCCAGACGTTTTGAATTTATTAATAAGTTTGCCGACAGTGTGGTGTGTGTGATGTGCTGGCCATGTTTCCTGTTAAAGTCTATCACAACCTTGCGACAGCTTCCCGATCCAACCACGAGTATGATTTTAATAAGTTCTCCTTTTGTCAAAGGCATTCTTAAAGGCTGTCTGAAAAAAAAATTATATTATGTTTTTATATTATAATATAATCTAAGTATGAAAAATCTTGGAAGACGTATAGCTAAAAAGTGTTCATTTCCCCTATGTATGGAGACACTTGGGACACCTGGTATATCACCATCACCTTTTGTGCACAAACTGTGTCCAGGTGTATGCCAGTATATTTATTTACTTAGGGATTTCAGAGTTTTAAATATCAAGTGCTTTAAATAACCTGACATGATTTAGACATAACTAAAATGCAGTTCTGTGTGTTTCTCACAGTCATTGAGACCAGATGGAGCTGCAGACGGCCAAGTACTTGGGGAAACTCGCAAGCAGCTCAAAGAGGAAACTCAGCTCAGACTGGTCAGTTAGATCTTAAGTCTGCGGCACTCTGTCTAGAGTAGACATGTCTTTATTTAGCTAGTTTATATCTAAGAACATCGGAGATGTACATTTAGGCAGTGATTAGCCAAACAATCGGTGCTGAAACATGAAACATTACTCTGATGGCTTCTGTGTAGGATGTAGAGAAAGAGCTGGAGGTGCAGATCGGGATGAGACAGGAGATGGAATTGTCTATGAAGATGCTGGAGAAGGACATTTGTGAGAAGCACGATGCGCTGGTGGAGCTCAGACATCAGCTCGATGATCTGCGCAGAATCAACCATGAGCTCTCCCACAAGACCCAGGTACAAGAGTATAATCACCACCGACGTGTATAACTAAGAGTATACCACAGCACTGGTGAATTGATTAATTTGTTAAAACAGCTCCAGCTTCAAGGCAAATCTCAGGTTTATATGCACATGCTCGTTCACATACATTATCATTTCTATAGAAACAGCTAATTCTAAAGGACTAGTAATGGTGGATGCTTCACGTAAGTGGTTAAAATATGTAATCATTAATATGGTGATGTTTCCTGTGAGATGTTTATTTGCAGTTTTTGGAAAGAGTCTCTAGTGTTAGCATTTTGTGACGGTCAGAGTTAAAGGTTTCAGACATGGGAGAGTCTTCAGAATGGAGGACTTTGCGCTTTGTGGCATCTTGGTAACATGACAAGCTGTCTAGCGGACGTTCCACAAGATTAAATTTAACTATAAATGGATACAAAGTGCAAGGGGTCATTCTTAAAGAAATAAAAAGTTGTTAGTGATAAAAATGACTGTTGTATAAGAGGAATAGAACACTTGGGGACATTCTGTTATAAGGAAACTAATCAACACCAGCCCATCATTGATTATTTTCCTACAACAGCATGCCCCGTCATGTTTTATTTCTCACATGTATAATTAATATCATTGAATTAGACCTTTGTACAGCCCTATTAAACACAACATAAAAATAGGTTTTATGCATGTGCTAATGAGTCTGGGTGTGTTTTGTGTGCGTTGCAGAGCTCAGAGACCAGTGTGAAACAGAAGAGTGAGATCATCAGTCGCTTTGAAGAGAAAACAAACCAGATGGCTGCCACTATTAAACAACTGGAGCACAGGTAAGCTCTCATATGCTTGAACACTTACACAAGTCATGTTGGAATTCTGTGCCTTTTTTATTTTTGTAGCCACTAATGCAAATTAGGCTGAAAATAAATATTACTGGATTGCTTATCTGCTCTGTTTCAAGTTCTGCACTCACCTTTTCTTGAAATAACTCCTCTGCCTTATGTCTCTTATTGTTTTGCTTTGTTCTTTCATTTTGCATCCCTTCCATGTCATCCTTTCTTTTCTGTTCCTCTTGTCAGCGAGAAAGACGTGGTCAAGCAAGCACGGAACTTGAATTTGGCTGCAGGAAAACTGCTGCAAAAGCAACAATAGATCATTTTTGCAAACGCATATTAATAGTTTCATCAATACATATCCTCAATTTGACTTTGCATATCATAGAAACAACTAGGATATTTATTTTCAAATGAGTTCGCGTTCTGTCGCGATTCCTTTCTCTTTCCTCATGGACTACCATGTTTTTGCTTCTACTGTGAATATCACACTCCAAACAAGCGCTCCTCCTCTCTTAGTCTTTCCATCCTTTTTTTTTTGTTTGTTTTGTTTTTTGTTTTTTGTTTTTTTTGTTTTGTGGTTCGCCAGATACAAAATACAGCAGTTTCAGATAGTGTGAGAAAGACTCAAGATTTGCTTAATATCTAACAGCTTTTTATTGTTTGATTATTTTGGGGGGGGGGGGGTTCTGAGTTTATATGTAGGAAATGTTAACATAACATAATGCATCTCTCGTATCTCTACAGTGTATCTCTTTACTCTTTGAATAACCGAACTTCAGGATGTTAGAACGGAGGCTTTGGATATCAAAAGCTTTAACATGGTAACTAGATCTGGTTAAATATGTACCATTAGTTATTTGCAAAGTATGTCATTTTTTCAGTACTCTTGCTGGCCAGTTTTTAACTTCATCTTTTGGCCAAACTTATGTTTTGACGTTTAAGCCCTATGATATTGCAGAAGTGAAATGGACCTTGATAAGCGACCACTCACCTGTAAGTTGAGTGTACTGAATTCTGCTCCCGAATGTAAAAAAAATATGCAATTGACTAAAGTGAAAGCATATACTCAGGAGATTTCGCTTTGGTAGAAGAACGTGAGCTTAAATAACATTTCAAGCATAATATCAGTTCGAGTCCGAACTGACTGCAGATGTGATGCTGGTGGAGGTTAATGCCAAATGTGAAAGGTGTGGTCCTGTTTTAAACCCCAAAATAAATTCTTCAAGGTTTCTGTGGACGAGGCTATTCTCTCGATTGCAATTAAATGATGAAAGTGTATGTGGACTTTAACAATCTATGTAAAATGTAGTACAGTAGCATAATAAAGATCAAATCCAACACTTGAGCTTTCTTCACTTTCTTTGGCGTTCCATATAGCCTCTACATTTCCTACACTCATCCCCTTGTCTTCAGATTTAAAAAAAAAAAAAAAAAATTATGCTTGTTTTCGTCTCTTTCTTGTTCATTTCGGTTTGACGTTATTGAGATTCTCCTCCCTGTCATGGCATTTTAGTTCTCATTTTTTTACCTCATTAAGTTCATCTGGCTCAACTACAGATCTAAACAGGCAGAGAAGCAGAGGGATCTGGCCGAGGAGGCGAACAGGCTCTTCAAGCAGGAGTTCGGAGACAAAATTGCGAGTCTGCAGCAAGAAGTGGAGCATTTACAAAGGCAGAGGTATGCAGCATTCCTTCATTTTACTCATTTTATTGATTGACTGAGTTGATATACGCAGTGCCACTATATATTTATCTGTATAGTGCTCCAAAGTGCTATAGTGCTGTTTTTGTATTTAAATCAGAAGGAAGTTTGGCCTTAACCACAATGTCTGGGGTTTTTTTTGGGTTTTTTTGGTAAGTAAATATGGACCCTACCAGTATGCCACTGGACAACACTAGAAAACTAGGGGCAAACTTCAGAGGTAGAAATGGCAGCACTGTCTCAAACTCCGCTACATCACTCCATAATTCCACTTCATAATTTGTCTCAACTAGGCATGTGTGAGAATTTTTTAATCCAGCTCGTGCAGTTGAGTTTTTTTTTTATTTATTTTTTTATCTACCTGTAGTATTTTCTAACAAATTTAGTTGGTTCTATTTCCCATAATATAAACAAACTAGTAGCTTAATTTAAACCACTGCAACCCCGACCAAGCAGTTTTTTTTTTTTTTTTTTAAATATTTTTTTGTTTTGTTTTATCTGACTGCTCGCTTGTGTCTGCATGAAATTTTTTTAAATTTTATTTATTTATTTTTTAATGAATACAGACCAGTCTAAAACCACATACTTAAAGCTGTGTATGATGTTTTTGGGGGTGGGGGAGCAGGAACAGTTTGGAGCATGAGCTGAGGAAGGAGCGAGGGAGGCGGGGCAGTCAGCATTCAGATACCCTGCTGGGAAAAACCCCTCCAAACAGAGACATGCGGCAACAAGTAGAGGACATCAGAAAGGTGACACTCCATTTGAAAATGAGAAATGAGTTGCCATTTTCAAACTGCAGAATTATTTCTGTTTTAATGAATTGTTTTTTAATTTATTTAATGTATTTATTCAGGAGCTGGAAGCGGTCAAAAAAGAGAATGGCACACTTCGAAATGTGTTAGAAGAGAAAACAAGTCTCGGTTCGAGTTTGTAAGCCTTTGTTTATTCAAACCTAAACGAGCACATACGTTTGTAGTGTTTAAGTAAATCTTTAAATCATGCATGAAGTGATTCAAAAGTACAAATAAATACAATCGCTACTTATTTTTTTGTTGTCTAGGTCACTTTCACATGAAGATGAACAGGTACATTATAGTTTAGTCATCCTTTATTTGTTGATGCACAGAAACTAATCGTGCTGTGTATGTATTCTGTAAGAATGTAAGCATGGTGAATGTGTCCTAATGTGTGAATGTGTGGTAATGTGTATTTTATTTCCTTTTCATGCAGAACCAGCCACTTGATGAAGAGCCAGAGCTGTCCATCTGCTCAAAGTGCCAACATTCGGAAGCTCTAAGCAGTCCTAAGGTATCAGTTATCCTCTCTCAAGGAAGATCATGAAGATTAGGATAGAGATTGGTGAGATTTCATTATGATAAGTAAGGATTAAAACATGATGGTTCTAGGAAAATAGTAAACAGTGGTGTGCTGCAAAGTTGTGGGTTTTTTTTTTTTTTGTTGTTGTTTTTTTACACACCCTCTTGGGCCTGTTACATATTTCACAAGGGGCATTGCCAGGCTATGCACATAGAATTTTTGTGCATCCAAAGTTGATGCACTATTCCAGATGTTGTAGACTGAGGCATTACCCCATTACAAAATCAAAGAAGAATGCATTTCCAGAAATAATAGCCGTATCAAATCTCTGACCCACTGCCGCCTTTACTTTGCTGCCCCTTTGTGGATTAGCCGTTAACCTCTGGCACGGTGCCAGAACATGCCTAAGGTGTGTAAGTAATTGCATCAACTTGGTCGTGTTTGCATTCTTGCATAGCGTATGTAACATGCCTTATATACATCAGGGATTTGCTGTAACAGAAAATTCCACCATTTTAACAATGATACTTTTTTGTTTACTTTTTACTTCTTTGATAAATAACGTTTTTTTTTTTTTTTTATCATGCCCAAGTCCCTCTAAATTAGTTGTCATTATAAAGGCTATAATGTATAATAACGAGTGCATTAATATAAACCTGTGCTTTTCCTTACAGCCGGAACTACTTCAGAGCTGCTGTTCTAAAAAAAATTAATGAACACCTTCTGACCAATCAAATTCAAGAGTTCAGCAGTGTGGTATAATAATATTTAATGCTATTATTCCTTTGGCCTTTGAGTAGTTCAAAGGAAACTGTAAATTCCTCATTAATCCCTTTTTATTCAGGAAATTTGTCATTCTTAATATAAAATTAAAATAATCTCTTTTAAAAATTCTAACAATTGCAAATTTGTAAGACATAACACAGCTTAAAGAGGATGGATATTACCAGTCAGAGCTTTGATACTTCATTTGTATGAAATCTAATGAAATTCTCATTCATTAGTATTGCTAATGATTTTGCTAATTAATCATATCGTTAATTTTCAAACATTTATTTTATACTTTTTTTTTTTTATTTTCAAAATCTCGCAGTCTTGCTGTTGGACACTTGAGCTCAATCTACTGCATACAGTCCTCTCTGAAACTATTGGAACAGCAATAATAATAATAAACTTTATTTTATAGAGCGCCTTTAAAAGCAGCTTCACAAAGCGCTGTACACAATAAGCAGTACATAAAATAAAAAAATAATAATAATAAAAGTAGACATCAGCAAGACCAATAAATTTTTTTTGCTGTACACCAAATAAATTTGGGTTTGAGATGAAAGTTATATAAGATGAGAATTTAATATTTCAGCTTTTATTTCCTGGTATGTTTGTTCAATGCCTCTGATTGATTTTTTTTTTTTCCCCCCTCTTTTCTCAGCTTCAATATGGCTTGCTTTTCTCCCACAGACAGCTCTCTGATCTTCATGTTTGCTCATCCTTTTTAACAAGTGCAGTCTTCATAAGTGAAACTGAAAGCTAAAACCAAGAGTAGACATTAAGCGCTATTTATTGTTGAAACAATGAATCTAACAGGGTAACAAGAAACACCAGCCAGTCACATGTTCCAATATTTTTGCTCACCTACAAATTGGGTGGTCAGATACAAAATGTGCCATGTTCTATGTCATGTAACACATCTACATATACATACCAGGAAATAAAAGCTGAAATTCAGAACTCTTCATATTCACCTTTTGATCTAAAACCCAAATGTCTTCAGTCTACAGCAAAAGAACAAAAAAGGAATCGTCCTTGCCGTTCCAATAGTTTCAGAGAGGACTGTATATGGTATATTCTACACTGAAAAATTTAGCTCTCCTCTCAAAGGATGTTGTTGAAATGTATTTTCTCTTACTTTACCATTTTAGTGGGAGTGTAAGAACTGTAGAGGAGTGTTCTGCAAGAACTGCATGCTCAACGAAATCCCCCTACCATCGTCCATCACCCCAGAACGTGTGTGTGACGTGTGCTACTCCCAGCTACTGCAGCAGTATGCCTCAAACCCATCCTGAGTCACTTCTACTCTTCTTTCAGTAAAGAATATTCAAAACCGGAGCAGACCCGATTTAATCCATGTTTAAGCTTTCATCACCAGCAGTGAGGTTGTCTGTGTAGTTATGCATTTTTTCAAAAAGGGAGTGTTTGTGTTAAGTCTTACTTTATTTGCATCAAATTCAGCATCATGTTATAGATGAGAGATGTCCACCAAGTGGACTTATGCAGTACTATTTGAATTGTTTATGAAATCAACTGTATAATCATGGTGATTATACAGCACAGAGCAAGATCTCTAAAGTGATTTCAGGGGTGAGAAATATAAATTGTGCAATGATTTTAATTATTTTAGAGAGGAAATATTTTAGAGAGAATTTTGTACATTTGCAAAAATGTCTGATTATACACTAGGATTTTAGCAGACTGGAGCCAAAGCGTTTTAAAAACAAATTATGGTTTCAAACATGCAGAATCATCTCTACATATTTATCAAGCTATGGGCACTGTTTAATTAACTTACAATTACACTGACTACGTAATAAAAACAGTTTGTGCCACTGTGTGTTTTTCTCAGCTCTAATGGCTCAGTAAAGATTTACTATAATATATCTGTCAAAATAGTTCCTCAGAGTAATTCAATTCCAAACAGATGTGTCCTTTATCTGAAGAGAGTTTATTTTTTAGTAAACATTTCATCGGTCATAGATGGTCAAATGTAATGAGGAAAAGGACTGGTTAATACTGTATTTTGTCTTCATTGTGTTCATCATTCTGAATAAATACTACTTTAAGAAACCACACAATGCTGATGTACTCCATAACTGAGCAGGTTTAATGACAGTTTTCCCCAATATTTATCTCAGATAAATATCACCAAAATGCTTTGTACAGATGACAGCCATTCACCTAGAGAGAAATAAAAATAAAAAGTGTTATTGAGCAAAGTAGTGATTAATACGGATTTAAAAAATAGCTGTAAAGTTAAACATACCATTTCAATCCTCTTTCTCCTTTTATGTGGAATTTAGATACAGCTCAATATATCGGTCCTCTGCATTGACAAGAAAAATAAATTAATTCACACTTGTAACACTAAAACACAGGGTTCATACACATTTATACCAATACATTTCCATGACTTTTGAGGCAAATTTTCACACAGTACACAAAGACAAGCTGTGAAACTTTGATGAGCTGCAATAGTTGATGATGTAGCAAGTGTGTATTTCACTCTCTCCCTAACACTGCAACTGATGGAAATGCAAATGCTGGCATTTTAATCTACTAGATCTGTAAAACACTTGGATAGAAACAAGCCAAGCGAAAGTGTGTCTTCAAGCACATTTCAACCTCCGTAAATAAAGCTTACGTATATACTGCTTGTCTTTGGTCATTGCTTGCAGCGCGTCCTGTCGTGTTGTGAAGTGAGCGCCTGCCTCGCCGTTAAGTCTCCCGTCGGGCCCGTACTCGAGCAGAACCTTTTCCACTCTGATAGGGTGAAAGAACTGAAGACAAAACATAAATTATACTCCAAGAATTGTATCTTACTAGCACACAATATTAAGGTCATTCATCTGCTGTGTCTGGTATGGATACAGTTGCTACTGTACACGGAGTTGCCTGTTTATTGCATACACATACTGTATATAGTCGCATACTGCAGCATTTGAGAAGTGTTCACCAGGGGATCCGGAGTTGTGCAGGAACGTTGTACCACAATTGTTGCACAGTCTTCCTGTGACTTCCCTTTCCACTACATCTCAAAGATAATGTGGGAGTAAAACCAGCTATATGGCGACAACAGCTTTTACTGCTTAACCAATTTAATCATTTTAAGTGACTTTTGTTTCACACTGGCACTCCACTGTTAACTACAGCCATGGATCTTGAACAGATGAGACATAAATTTTGAATTTGAATTGATCTGTCTAATCAAATTTAAACATCACGCTTTCATCCTCAACTTTTGAGTCATCTCATCACTTATATCTATGTAAAAAAATCTATGAAAGTCTCTGAAAACTCTCCCTTCAGCTAAATCCATCCATCCATCCATTTTCCATAAACACCCCCAACCTAACTAATTTACATTAATAAATGTGATTGGATCTGCTATTGGAGAGGATCTGTTACAGAGGGTTCATGTTTAGAAAACTGGAGTTGATGTTTCTGCTGAAGTATATTTAAAGTGCTTGGTTTGATCTGTTGAAATCCTTTGACATGTCTTGTATTATAAGGCTGAAGCAAGGAAAACTCACAGTCATGTTTGTAGAACATGAAGAGATTCTCTTAATCAGCCAGTATGTTCAGATCATGTTGTACCAGGTGCAGCGGTTATGTTGAATTTTTTTTTTAACCAGCCAGGCACTTTGTTAGTGCACTTTGTAGGTGGACAATTAGAGACTAGAGATCTTTCTTCATGCGGTGTGTGGTAATTGTCCTTTCCCTTCATCAGTGTCAGTTTATTGCCACAGGGTTCCAGTTAGCTAGATATTCTTTGTTGTGGGACTGTTTCATCAGCAACACTGCTGCGCCTGATCCGCCAGGCAAATCATTTTTGGTCCTTTTCAAGGTCAGCTATATGTACCAGTGACCTATATGTAATTATATTTGTTCAAATGGCCAATAAGTGTGTGTGTGTGTATGTATGTATATAATTTTATATATAAAATAATATAATATAATATAATATATTATATTATATTATATTATATGTTTACCTCATAAACCTGCAACCCTGTGTTCGGTAGAATTCAAAACAAAATGTCAAGTTGATAAGCTGTACACTATAGTTTTAAATAAGTTCTCACATTTATTACGTCTCTGGCCGTGGCTTGATATGGTAGACCCCTCATGTGTACATAGTGCGTGGGAAGAGGGACACTGCTGGCTGCAAAGAAGGACAAACATTTCTGAATACTTCATAGCCTCAGATTACACATATTCCACAGATTATTCACATCATATTGACTAAACTGAATATGAGTAAGAGTATTTCGAAACTCTTTGAATTATTAGTAAATAATGTACAGATACATACTCATCAACCACTTTATTAGGAAAACTGTACATTTGCTCATTTATGCAATTAGCCAGTCATGTGGCAACAGCAGCGCAGTAAATAAAATTACGCAGATTAAGATCAAGAGCTTCAGATAATGTTCACAGCAAATACTGGAATGTGGAAAAAATGTCATCTCAGTGACTTTGACCGTGGCATGGATGTTGATGCCAGACATGCTGGATTGAGTACTTAAAAAAAAAAACTGCTGATCATCTGGGATTTTTACACAGAATGGTGTTTAAAAAAACCCAAAAAAAAAAACAACCCATCCAGTGAGCAGCAGTTCTGAAGCTGGATGCCTTGTTGCCGAGGATACAGTAACTCAATCACACTTTACAACTGTGATGAGCGGAAAAGCAGCTCAGAACGCACAACACCTTGAACCTTGAGGTGGATGAGCTACAACAGCAGAAGACCAAATCGGGTTCCACTAGAGTCATCCAAAAACATGAAATTGAGGCTAAAAATTCACAGCATGTGCAGCTGACAAATCTGCAGCAATTTTGTGACACGATCATTTCAACATGGACCAGAAGCTCAAAGAAACACCTTGTGGAATCCATGACATGAACAACTGAGGCGGTTCTAAGAGCAAAGGGGGACCTACCCAGTATGAATACGATGTTCCTAATAAGTGGCTGAGATGATCATTTTGCTATATGAGCCAAAACCACTTGCAGTGGCATCCATATACAATTCAATAGCAGAATCCTAATTATGCAACTATTATTAAAACAAACGTACTCTTTTGTGTGCGGACGGCAGTGACTGTAGTGTCTCCTCTCCCTCTGCTGTACTGCGCTTGAATCTCGCTCTTCTTGCTTGGGTACACCTCAATGTACCTGTTCAGGGAGTCAACGTTTGCAGATGTCAAAGGCTACGGTGCTGCAATAACGATATTATCGGCCAAGACATGATAAACTTAAAACCAGACTTATATCTAACAGTCGAATGAGGCACGTTTTAGTTTAATGTCATGGTCTGACCTGTTTCCAATGACCTCTCTGTCTCTCTTCAGTGCTTCGTCGGCCATCTCCGGTGTAGCAAACTGCACAAAGGCGTCGCCTGAACTCCGACCTGAGCGATCCGTGACCAGTGTGACCCCATCGTTCACGATGTTCAGTCCTGAAAGAGTCGATTTTATGAAGGGAATCAGGTCTCAAATGAATAGGATTTGTATGAAAGGCCTGCTAAGTGAGGTTCTCACCTGAAAAAAACTGGATAACCTCCTCCTCTGTGCAGTTAAAGGGCAGCCCTCGGATGCGAACCACTCCGTCTTGGTTTTCGTCTGTGCCCTTCAGTATGGCCTCCGCATCTCTATTGGTCACTTCATATACTGCAATAAAGACCATAATTCCATGTTATCCTCTAGATCAGGGGTGTCAAACTCATTTTAGCTCAGGGGCCACATACAGCCTAATTAGATGTCAAGTGGGCCGGGCCAGTAAAAT
>JANDJT010000124.1:7987689-7999436 GCA_024331685.1 Stegophilus panzeri
GTCTTTTATGCATTTTTTCACTTTCAGAATTTATCCTGCGGGCCGGATTGAACCCCCTAGCGGGCCGGTTTTGGCCCACGGGCCGTACGTCTGACACCCCTGCTCTAGATGCACGTGATTTTGAACACTGTGGCCAAAAATGAACTAATAATAATAAATGAATAATAAATTCCAGACTTGGCCATTGTTAGTACTTCTTAAAGTTGTTACGCTCTCATAAATACATTTTAAATTTGCTGCACCTGCCTTCTACATAGCGGGGTCCAAGATACTGCCTGTGCATCTCCAAGGCTTTGCTGACATCCTCCTCGTCCTCCAGCTCAATGAAAGCTTGTCCTGTTGGCTTGCCATTTTTGCGATACATAAGATGGATTCCGTTCACTCCGTTGCGAATGCGACACTCTGTATGAACAAATAAACTGCTGCGGTTATGGGTCTCTTAAAGATGAAGGTAAATTCTACCTTAAACAACAAGCAGCTCATGGTAAATGGTCTACTCATTCATCATTACAGACTATACTGGATGGTGACTGACATTTGTTAGAACAGACAGCAGCACATACCAGAGAAGAATTTCAGCAGGTCCTCAGCACTACAAGACCACGGCAGACCCTTAACACGGACGATGAACACTTCCTTCTGATTGCTCTCTGGAGTCGAAGGGTACTCTGGAAGAGGAGGATAATCGTCTTCTTTGTACGGTGTCTAAGAGAAACAACTAAATGTTAAGTTTGTGCTGAGCAGATCTACAACGCAGGAAATAAGCTGAACATAGCTGTTGGACTACTGATCGGAAGGTTGTGAGTTCAAATCCCGGCACTTCCAAGCTTCCACTGCTGAGCACTCATAAAGCGAGGCTTGTTGTATAAATGAGAAATGTAAATCGCTCTGGATAAGGGCGTCACGTAAGGGCGAGAGTAACCAAAACTCAGGATCAAACTGCACAATGCTACTACCGACTGCACACATTTAAAAAGAAAATATTTTACATTTTAGTTATTTTATAGAATTCTTACAAAGCTTATTCAGGTCCAGGAAAGAGCTGGGACAAAAATGGATTTTAACATCCAATCAGCTACTTCAAGGGTGAACAAATAGATAAATAATTACATTTATTAGCTCAGACACCAGGCAAGTGGAAGCTCCAGATCCATGTTTCAGTTGCCTTGGCTAAAATGTAGTAGCTAACGTAATGGAATGTAACACTTGCCTGGTGTCCGAGCTAATAAATGTAATATTTATCTATTGAATAAGCTGTGTAAGAATTCTATAAAATAACTGTAAAATGTAAAATCCCAGCACCACAAAACTGCCACTGCAGGTCCCTTGAGCAAGGCTTGACCTTCACCCGCTCCACGATAATCATAAGTCTCTCTGGATAATGTAAATGTAAATATAAATTAAAAATACGTGGATGGAAACATAGCTAGTGGCCAACATTTCAGCCAAAGCTTTCACTGGAAATATTCAGATTTATCTTCATGAAGTAAGGGATGTATTAATTTCCTCTTTTGATAAAAAAAAAAAAAAAAAAAAAAAAACTCCTCTATTCTGTTATACTGCATTTTCCATGTCTGAAGAGAATAAAAAAAATAAGTAAATCGTTTTGATGTGCAAATGAGCATGACGTTTCAACAAATATGCAAATCCTTGACGTCATCCGTCGACTTCGGAGGATGCATTGGCTACTTTCCCCTGAAAAGAGCTGGCAAGAATGAACATCAGACCCAGACACACCATTAGCTTCAAAATGTTATTAAGGTTCTTAAACGTTTTGGAAACAGCATTCATGAGTTAATTGAGCATCTATCCAACACTCACACAGACCAAATCCTAAATAACATTCAAGTTACACAGCAAACTACTGAGAGCTCCATGTAGAGCAGCTTTATAGCGCTTACTTCAGAAGACAGAGCTCTGCGTTGTGTGTCCCAGCTGAATGGAGCCTTGGCGGGATTCACTGCCCAGACATGACTGTCTCTCTCTAATCCGAATTTTACATTAGACACAACTCGCAGCCTTTGATTCGTCTCGAGCAACTTCCTAACGCATGACGAGCGTCTTCCACTGAAATGGCGCACGAGCGCCGAGACAAGCGCAATCCTTCCGCAAGCAGCCATTACAGCGAGATGAACACACTGAAATTACACAAAATAACAACTGCGAAACATACAAACACTACCCCCAACTAACTACCACATGCTGTTCAGAAACTATCACGTTGACCTGCACCAGCAGAGGACACGATGACGCATGCTGTGTGAAGTTAGGCAGAGGAAAATAATAAAGACACGATCAAGTGTTTCAAAATAAGAGTTCCAGAGCCGGTTGCTGCAGCAGAATGTGAATTTTTATGAATTATTGAACTAGTTTATGAACTATTCAAACTGTTGAACAAAATAATATAGTCATAATAATAAATAAGTAAGAAATAACATGACAGCCCACGTAGTTATAGGAGTATAATCCATGCTGGGTGGAGTGGTGTGATGCAGCAGGACACCACACGGAATACTCATTAACACTTCGATGTAGTGATGTGTCGTTCATTTTGAACGAATCTTTAATATGACTCGGGAACAACGAGTTGTCTCAGAGAGTGATGCGTTCATTTTTGACCGCGCATGCGCTGCAACATCCTCATAGGTTCTGTACCGGAAATAGAAATTATTAGTTTACCTCTCGAGTCTTCGGGTTCGAGTCGTTCATTCATTACATCACAGCTTCACCGCATTCAGCCTATGGGGCGGTCATGGGATGAACGAATGACTTGAACCTGAAGTCTTGAGAGATGAATTAATCCTTTCTGTTTCTGGGGAACAGACGTGACAAATGTGAAGTGACAAAAGATAGAACGACTCAGATCGGGAGGTGAGGTGACCTTACAGACTGCATAGCCTGAAGACCCAGCTAAGCTATTAATTAATCATTTCTGCTTCTCATAATTAGGCCTTGGCTTTATTAGCCTATAGATTATTTTTTGCTTAAGTACTAGATGTGTTGGGGAATTTAACATGTAACATTTTAAGTATATTCTGCTGAAATGAACGTAATAACTCTAAAAAAGATTTGTTCCTTTTGCTGAATGAGATTCAAAGATCCGAATCAGTAAAATGATCCGAACTTCCCATCAGTACTTCGAACGCATTACGTTCATTTCAGCAGTCCATCCATCCATCTTCTATACCGCTTATCCTTCAGGGTCACAGGGAACCTGGAGCCTATGGTCAGGAACATGGGCCAAATGACGGGGTACACCCTGGACAGGGTGCCAGTTTATTCCAGGGCACAATCACACACCCATTCATACACTACGGACACTTTGGACATGCCAATCAGCCTACCATGCATGTCTTTGGACTGTGGGAGGAAACCGGAGTACCCAGAGGAAACTCCCACAGCAAGGGAAGAACATGCAAACTCCACACACACAGGGCAACGGCAGGAATCGAACCCCCAACCTTGGTGGTATTAGGTGAACGTACCAACCACCGTGTGCCTGGCTTCCTAGTCACATCCCTAATACTCAGTCATTACTTTCACACACCGTTCCATTTAAACCTTTATTTTGAAAAAGATTAGGACTGGATGTAATCGGTTCCTTTTTCTACTGTTGTTCTTGGTTTCATCCACACTTGTCAAAAGTTTCCCCACTTGGCCTTTCTGGTGTATTTAACACTTTGTTTGATTCTCCTTACTGTATTGACATATTTTATAGCAGTTATAACTTTCACACGAATTCCAATAAGCTCGCGCGAGGAATAACATTCTCACGTTGCTGGTGAACGGCGCTGTATTCTCAGGTCTCGCGAGAACACCGCGCCGACGAGACTTTGAGTAGCGAGGAGAAGTTTTGTTGCACAGTAGAGCGACCTGTCCGTGAGTGTCTGTTTGTCAACCGTCGCTCGGAGATTTCTCACATCCTGATCCGTTTACGACTGTCTCAACGCTTATAATAGCGATTTAATAACTGGATAATCCCGCAGATAGATATGAGCTTTCTATTGTGAGTATGAACTGTTTAATTATTATTTTATTCCTCTCTGTTGTTATGATGGTGGTCGCTGTGGAGCTAAGCTAGCTAGCGACATTACTTTTAGGAAGCTTTGGACGCGCTAATGTGTTGAACTGAACTACAATACTACTCTTTACTGTACTAAATAACTCAGCTGCTTAGCTAGGGAGCACGAAAACAAATAATATATGAACTATCCGCTGATGTAAAAATAATAATAATAATAAAAACTTAAGTTTGCTTAAGCTAGTCACCGGGCTAATGGCTAGTTTGGTTTTGCGAATAGCTGCTGTTTCCCCCTCATGCTGAAACAGTAATGGGGATTTGTGAATTAACATTATGTAACGTTTAAAAAGGAAAATAAAACGTAACCATATCGTCTTAAAGGTTGTCGCAGTGTAAGTGTTCTTCTGTCACGAATATTTTATAAATTACTCAATTTTCTTGGGTTAACCAATAGTTTCATTTAGGCTTAATCCCAAATGCCTGTCTCCTCCCTACACTTGCACTCCAAATGCGGCCTGACACAATGACATCTGCATCCTGCCTAGTGCACTACATGTCAAAACATGCATATGTTTGAGATTCTTCCAGTGTCTGGATATATATTCTCATTGCTTGTTGATCTGATTTTAGTATTAAAGGGAAAAAACTCAAATAGCAAACAATATGTTTACTGGTTATTCTCAGCTGCTGCTTTTCAGTAAAGCTAAAAACCAGACTAAACTGCTGCAGGGAAAGGGTTCAAATGAATAAATCAAGTGTCCATTGAAGGCGAGCAGAATGAATTCGTGTGTGTGTATAATTGAATCTGGTTGTTAGAGGACAAAACATTACATTAGGGGTCATATGCTGTTTTTCACGGATTTAAAAAAAAAAAAAATTTTAAAGGATCTAATCTGGATTTAATGTTTAAGGTAGTACTTACAATATGAGTGTTGTAAAGTTAGGAATGGCAGTCATTATAAATAGACTTAATAATTTATTATTATTATTATTATTATTATTAATTTGAACTAGGGATAGGTGATTTCTTATCATTTGTGATATACCGATAAAAAATTCTCCCCACAATAGGAATGAGTCTTCCAGCGATAATAACGATAAAGCCTAGTTGATGACGTATTTCTGTACGTGACCCGTTCGCAGCTCACGTGCAGAACGAAAACAAGTATCGCAGAAAGCGGACGTGAAGCCGAGGAGGAGTTTATCGCTAAACGAGGAGCTACATCTACAATCTGGTACTGGTTTGGTTACAGAAAATCAGTTTTACTTTTAGATCAAGGTTTGTGTTTCTGAGGCTCTCAGGACTGCATGCAGCCGTCACTTGCAGCCAAAAACAGTGGTGAACGGTACTATATTTACATCGTCACTGACATCGTTATCGCAATAAAATACCAGAAAATATCGTGATCTAGTTTTAAGTCCATATCGCTCCTCCCTAATTTCAGATAATACTGGATGCAATGGGCTGTGCTGTTAGAGGAAAATAATCAACAGCACGGTGGTGTGGTTCTTGATTATTTTCCAGCAACAGCATGACCCTACACGTTTTAATCCTCTTATACCGCAGCAATTTGATAACATTTTTTTATTCACTAAAGAACACCACTATACTTATTATCCATTTATAGTTAAAGGTTGCAAAACATCATCACATATGTACATTTATAGCAGCTATGAATAATCGTTCCCTCACCAGCCTTTGTTTTTTTGTTTTGTTTTTTTCCTCTCTTGAATATAATAGGACCAAAAATGCAGCTTGTCCACTTACTGAAAGACCGCACAGACTTTTCCATCTTCCCACTTTACCTCTTCTTGTTACGTAGCAGTGACACCGGAGACTCCTTCCGGAACGCTAAATAAAGGTCTCTTTACAGGAAACCTCACTGTATCATTGCCCTTTTTAAATCTGTTTATGGCAGGCATGTGACGTAGAAATCCCTGTGAGTGAGACGTTACTATAGGAAATATAACATATTCGACTAAGCGCATTAATATAAACATTGCAGCTGGAAATAATGTCAGCGCCGCTGTTATAGAAAATAATAATAATTATTATTATTTCAACTAAAACTGGTTTTACAGTGCCAATTTTGTCATTGCAGATTAAAATCATACGTTATAAAAGAATTCTTTGGTCGGCCGTCTCGGGTTGCGTAAAGTGACATGTTCACCGGTGACTGATTTAGTGCCTCTGCGACCAAAGACAATCGATGAACGAGTTCTGACAACGTCAGAAAAGTTTGGTTTTACGACATACTATGACATTAATTTAAATCCGGCTTTACATTGTAAGACAGTTGGCCCAATTTGACTGTCGAAGGCACAGTTGCACATCGTAAAGGATCGTAAAGTTTGGTCGTGAGTGGAGATTGGTGTCTTGGGAAGTATAATTTACACTCTCACTGGTGGCTGATTCGATGCCAGTGCGACCAAAGACAGCTGGTGACAATGTTCTGGCAGTGTCTGAAAATTGGGCTTCAAATCAAGGACACTCGTCTAAAGTCAACCAATAAGGGGAAGGCGTAGGATTAGACAGAACTCACGAGGCAGCTATAAAGACGTTAGCGGTGTTGGCGAAACGTAAACGAAACATATGGGGTTTTAAAAAGAGCTTTTTGTTGAATCGTGGCAGCAACGAGAACGGCTCTGTAACGTCTCATCAGTTCTATCATGACAGGACAAAAAGTGACACAACATGGGAGTAAACAGAGGAAAATATCCGTATTTCCACCAAGCTCAGTTTTGAGAGCGAGTTTCTGTTTCTGCTTATGTGATGTTCTGCACAAACCAGATCTCTGTGACTGATGTAAGCAGAATGCGGCGCTCCTCTATGCGGTGTGACGAGTGATCATCTTAAAGAGTGTAAAACCAGCTCAACAGGCACTCTGTCGTGTCAGATCCTTCACAGACGAACATGTAAACCTATTATTATTTTAATATTACAAACTTAAATGTATTAGTAACACATTTAAATTAAACCATCCAATTAGCTTTTTAGGATTAAGGACTAAAAGGGGCACATTTTTATGAGTTGTGACCTTGAATGGAAGAAATGAGTTACATATATTATTGTTGTATTTGTAAAAGGTCAGTATTTTCTGCTGTCACTCTATATTAGACTTTTTTTCCCCCATCAGCCACCTCAAAACAGCCCTCACACACTGTTACAACAGCTTCTCCGTTTAATAAAACGTCAGCATGAGCTTTATTATCTGGGCATGTGATTTTGTTCTGCACAGTGTCGAGCATTTATTTCATTACACATAGCAGACCTGAGGAAATGTAGTTCCCATGATGCTTTTAATTAAAGAACAGCAAACCACTGTGAGTTCATATTCCCAGGGAATGACACTCGATCTGTTCTGTAACATGCAGCTAAACTCCATCGCTCTACCATTACTATGTCCATCTACCATATTGCATCCGTATGGCATCTACTATACTGCTATGTCTATATTTGGTATAAGCTAATCTGCTGAATACTCAGTCATAGCATGTTACGTTTACATTGATACCATTTTTAAATGATATTGTTACTCCTTGGCACCTATCTTCTGCACTACCTGTTATATCAGAAACTTCCAAACTAAAACTGTGTACTGTTCGGCGCTACACTGTCACTTACTGTGCCTATTGTTCTGTTTTAGTAGTTACTGTACTTATTTAGTTCTGTGTCTCATGTGGTTAGTGTGGTGTTTTATGTAGCACCATGGTCCTAGAGGAACGCTGTTTCATTTCATTGTGTACTGTACCAACTGTATATGGTTGAAATGACAATAAAACCACTTGAACTTGATTATTTATAGCTCCCTGTTCTCAGACAAACGTGACTAGATTCATTAAAAAAAAAAACGAAACAGCAAGTTCACCAGTACACAAAGCCTTACTAAGTAGCATCTAAATGTTCTTATTTGTATTGTAGGACACAACCAGTGTTCTGTAGGTCAGCCGTTCTCAAGTGGAGGTCCAGGGACCCCGATGGGTTTGTGAACCGTAGACAAGGGGTCTGTGATTTTTATTTTTTTTTTTAATTTACTTTTTTTTTTCCATTTAGTTACAGTGGTGGTAATCTATGGAATTACATTTGTGCCTAAAGTACTGAACATATCTTTTCAAGAAACTAACAAAAATATACAGTATGTGAGAAGAAAAACACTCAGAAACTGAAAACGGTGAACTCGGTGACAAAAAGGTGACACGGTGTTCAAATAAACAGCATTCTTTAAGAGTTTTCTAAGCTTTGTTTTCGCTAATCATGGTTTATGAACGCGCTGCGAGAGTTTTTGTTCACGCTTTCAAACGCACCGTAAGTTTATGGTCGCACAAATCTCATGTTTGGGTAGGGCTTAACAGCAGTTTACTCTCATTGGCTAGGGAGAGTTGGATCAATAGCTTGAGTGTCCAGCTGAGAAGGAGGACGATGACATGACACCACTCCTGAGAGCTCATATCGAAAAAATAAGAGTCGTGTGAGACTACCCAAGCCTCAAATATTAATTACTAACTAATATATTGACTAAGTAAGTAAGCAATTTCCACTACAGAGTGCAAACACTATAACCACATCCAGAACTGAAGTCTCTTCTACTTGGTCAGGGAGCTGTCGATCCAGATCTCACTAGCTAATGAGAGTGAGTCGCTGTTAAACCCGCCCACACGAGAGGCTTGTGCCAGAATGGAGAACATAAACTTGCGGAGCATGAATGAAAACTCTGGCAGCGCATTCATAAACCATGATTAGTGAAAAGGAAGCTTAGAAAACTGTTAATAAAGAATGCTGTTTTTTTTTTTTTTTTTTTTTTTAGACCATGTAAAATTTTTACCACCGAGTTCATAACCATTATCAACGTTATTATATTTATTAGTTAGGAGATTATTTCAATCACAATTGAAACAATTAAGCGTATGAATAATGTCGTTTTGAACCTAACGTGTTCTGTAGGTGGAAAGTTCTGGAATAAAGCGCTCTGTGGCTCCAGTAAGTAGACTCGTTTCGAGTATGTTGCGTATGACAAAGTGTAGAAATGTAGCTCCGCAGCTGATCCTCAGGACTGCGCAATCAATACAAAAATGCAGGAAGTCTTTAATGCATTTTTACCTCTACATTTGGTTGCATTTCAGTCTTGTTTTAACTCGCTGACTTTACCTCAACACTCTGGGGAATTCCTCTCACATCTGTAAAGGCTCTTCCAAAGCTTTATTAGCTCAAGTGAAATTTTTTTAGATGACGAGAGAGAATTCAGGAAAAGTACTCGTCGTTTTTCTTCCCGTCGTCTCCCAGCTTTTTTCCCTCACGTTTCTCTCGCATGCGCTGAGAATCATGCCGAACGTAATCGATTTAGCTTGTGGTCTCTTGACGTGAAATAATGAATAAACGTGTTCCTGCTCAGGTTTGGAATGGATGCTGGTTAGAAACACTGACGGTAAGAACGACGTGGTATATTAATGTGTCCCACAGTTAAGTAGGTTAAATATTTTTGCACTCTTTCTTCCTCATTTTTTTTGTGGCATTCAGGTCTGGTGTATACTGATACTTATTTAAGTCAACCGAGGAAGATGACATGAATATTAACTGAGAGTGGGCAGCCTCAGAATGAGCAAAATGTAGGCGATAAGTCAGAGAGGCAGAGAATGTGACGTTATAACATGTTATTGACGATGTATAGACGTTTGCGTAAAATAGACACTCGGTGACAGAGAAATGCCTGAAAGTAAGGTAAACCCTAACAGCGAATCATGCGCACCTTCTGTGCTGTGCGTTAGCTCGGCTTCACGTTAATCCTGATTGGTTGAGACAGGGAGAGACGTTTCCGGTTACAAACCAGGGAAACGTTGTGGCCATTGTTCTGCAGGTTTTATCAAGAGTTTTAGTCTCAAATAAACAGGCTTTAATAAGCTTCAAGTAAGTTTAAACAACATTTTCCTTCATCACGTCCAATACATTACTACCTCTTTCCATTCTCCCTTCTGCACTGAAACGCAAGACTTCTGTCTGGTTTTTCTTTTTTTCTGTATATTCCTCTTTGTTACCTGTAACCCTGCCCCTTAGCGCACACGTTCACTTTACGTGCATGCACACAGTCAGAAATGTAAATCAGGCCTAAGTTGAAGCTCCTAAAAAAAATAACAATGAGTCACTCGACATTGCTCCACCGCTGAAAGGTGTTGAAAAAGCCAGGCCCAGGGGAAGGAGTCAGGAGCAGTGTCTCATATCAGCAGTGTCTGGGGCTGGACTGAATAACAAATGGAAGTCGTTACACTTACATTAACAGTTACATTTACAGTGTTTAACATACGGCCTTCTCCAGAGTGACTTGGGTTACATTCAGACTGCAGGTAAATGTGGCCCAAATCCGATTTTTTTTTTCTTCATGGAGTGTGATCTTTTAAATTCCGATATGGGCCACTTCCATATGGTCCTAAATCCGATACAGGTCAGATGTTTTGCAATGCTACTTCAGTCTGAACAGTCAAACCGGAGTTCATGTGACTTTTGCGTCACTCTAGATCGACATGCGTCATCATTCTGCACTGGCAGGAGTCACTCCCAAAGATTTTAAGTGCTAGTAGTTCTTTGGTCACTCTGAATATGGAAAACGGTTGCGGAGGTAGTCAGAGGAGGGACCATGAGGTGTTAGAGCTCCGACTCCCCATCCACACACACCTCTGTACTGAAGAAGCAGCCATTGCTCCAAAAAGCCATAATTTTTATTTTATTATTTTTTTTTATTTTTAATTTTTTTAAATGTTCACTTTCTTCTCATCCTTGTCCTCTTATCGCTTGCTCACAAATTCGCTGGCTTCTGCTGCACATCACTTTATAAATCAACGCGTTAATGCAGACTTCACTGGCCTCCGTGTTTACTACCGTGTGACTGCGTGCTGCGGTGACGTGTTTATTGTTCTTTTGCGCGTGCGGGTCAGTTCAAGACCACGACTAGTTCGCACTGAAATCTGATATTGGTCACATTTAAAAATAAATCAAATAAAAACCGTGAACAGCCAAACTGAGATGAGTCAAAAATGAGATCTGAGCAATAAGCTTGCAGTGTGAACGTAGCCTTACAGAAGTGATTTGTGTGCTAGTTGATTGGGACGTAAGAAAGATTGGAAAGAAAACACACGAGACTTATGCTTTCTTATTTATGCTACTTAAAATGCTGGTTTATGCTTCCTGGTTTAGTCCAATACTGCTCCTGTCCTGTGTTTAATTAGAAATCAGTGCACTTTATTGTTATGTAGATCCTCCTGCTTTGCTATTGTATGCACTGTAGTTTTGTACACAGCTCATCTTGTACTTATTCACGCTCTATAGAATCATGTACAGTATGGGTATTGCATGTTATCCTGTACTTGGTTGGGATCACAGTAAAAACTGACTCCAGACATTGGTGTTTCAGGCTCAGGCTTTAAAGACGGACTTGTTTTGGCTCTCCTGTTCATTGTTTCTTCTTGATATTTATATTTAACAAGTCATTGCCCAAGCATGTCCTTCCCTATCTTCCTTCCTGTTGTTTGGTTCTGCATATTTAGGCTTAGACGTGTATACGTATAGGGTTTTTGTGATAGCAATGTTTGTGTTTGTTTCCTGAATTGGGCTCACCTCTCTATTTTGTCAGCAATGAATTAAAGTAAAATTAAAAGCTCTCTCTCTCTCTCTCTCTCTATCTATCTGTCTATCTATCTATCTATCTATCTCTCTCTCTCTCTCTCTCTCTCTCTCTCT
>JANDJT010000124.1:7999585-8012900 GCA_024331685.1 Stegophilus panzeri
CAGTAACTGGTCTCATAAACAGAAAACACATTACTCTAATTAACATTAACACATGAACTAAATTCTGAAGATTAAAGAAAGATTTCTGAACTTATTGAATGTTATTAATTCATATTAATATTGACTGAATTCTAAAAAACCTCCTGTTAGTCTCACATTCACTCAGCACAAACACAAGCATTTCTACTTCATCATTGACATCAAACTGGTAATATATAGGCCTAATATAAACCTTTTTTTGATGATATTAACTCATTAACATTAACTACATATGGAATATACTACAAATATTCTTTACAAAATCTGTGAAATTCTATGTATCTCTCTCTCTCTCTCTCTCTCTCTATATATATATATATATAATATAATATAATATAATATAATATAATATAATATAAAATCAACCTCTATTCAGAATACTTCACACGAAAGGCTAAACACATTTGCATTTTCCTGTTCCTGATTTTTTTTTTCTTTTCTTATCATTTGTGACCAACATCATGCGATATTTGTGTTTGCTCATGTCCTCATTTTTACCAGTGGAAATGATTTGATCTTTTTTTAGCATTTGTGAGGTTCCGTGTTCTTTAAAGCCTGATGGATGAGTGCTGTTTCTTACTGTTCCAGTATGAAAGACTAAATTTAAAAGCTGAACTTGGGGCCATAAGATTTTGAGTCTTAATATGAACACCGTGCTTTTGAAGAACACACAGAAGGTTCTCTTTACCCAAAACTCCTCCACGATCAGATTGTTTACTGGCCAAGATTTGCTTGTAGGCAAAGTATAACATATGTGTGTGACACAGAGTCATAAATGTTCTTGAAAAATATTTATTTGTACTTGCTTTCTCTACAGCAGTAGTCGCTCATCGAAGACTTTCAAGCCGAAGAAGAACATTCCGGAGGGCTCGCACCAGTATGAGTTGCTGAAACATGCCGAGGCGACGCTGGGCAGCGGCAACCTGCGCATGGCTGTCATGCTCCCAGACGGAGAAGACCTCAATGAATGGGTGGCAGTAAACAGTAAGTAGGAACAACAGGAAAGACTATTTATAGACGTTTAACCATAAGCGATAATGGGAACTAAGTTGTCTCTTGGCATTCCGCAACATTACTGTACTATTGTATTATGTATTAACTATAATATTGTATGTATAAATATATGTATAAATGTATGTTAAATATATATTGTATGTATTAACTATAAACTGTTGAAGGCGTTACAGTGCTAATAGATGCAAAATTGCTGTCGTATAAGAGGAATAAAACACTTCTAGACATGCTGTTATAGAAATATAATAAATTTTAGGCTGGTTATGTCTGCTCCATGTGTAACCCCACCCCAGTGTTGATTTTTTATTTTTTTTTTTTTCTCCCTGTAATAGTATGTTTAAAAAAAAAAAAATCTCAGCTGACTAGTCATATCTATAAGTGGAGTAATTCATGATGATCATTATAATGATGACTTGAAGGCAGCTAGCGAAGTTATACAACACAATTGTGGTAAACGTTTTCCTTTTTGAAATAAAGACTTGAGAGAAGCACTTTAGTAACATTCTGAAATTGGAAAATCAGATCTGCTGAAGCTCTGAGGCGATGAATGTAGAGATGCTGCCAAGCTTGGAACAAGCAGTGTGTGGCTGTAGGACAGATCGTGAACGAAATTGGATGGGGCTTTCCCTTTTCCATGTTTTTTTTTTTTTTTTTTTTTTTTTTTTTTTTTTTTAAAAAGGATTTTTGGTAATATGCTTGAAACTCACCATGTCTATGCTTTCTTGTATACAAAGTGTGGGGATTGTGTGTGTGTGTGTGTGTGTGTGTGTGTGAGAGAGAGATATTGCGTCTTTAGATGCTGAAAGCCATTATAGAACTTGATGTTCCTCATGGTTCAGAGGTCCATTTTCCCATTCAGCTTTGACAGACATAGCACTTGCTGGAATATATACTTTGATGAACGCTCCATGGCCAAAAGTTTGTGGCCACTTAAAAATCACACCCATGTGTGTTTTTTGAGCATTGTGTTCCAGATTTAGTTTTTTTTTTTTTATTCAGCACATGTAATATTAATATGCTAGAGCCACTATACAGTTCGTGCAGGATTTTGTGGAGTTTTTTTTTTTTTTTTTTTTGTAATTGCTGTGGTCAAAAACGCTCGATTTTGCTGCGGTTTTTTTCTAAATTTGCAATGCAATAAAGTCTTTCGCAGTGATGTTTGTTGGTAAATGAGACCTTTTACCTGTACTCATGTTTGACGTACATGAATCGAAGAGCACTCTGGCTGAACGTGCGTTGTGATGAGGTCACATGAATTTGTAATTTTGAAAAATTGGAAGCTCTTCCGAATATTGCGCCGTTTGTTTGCTTGATTTTGCGTTCATTCGTGCGATCGCAAGATCCCGGAAGGACTGACTATAGTCTCTACTCTTCCACTCACATGTGTCACTGAAAGGTTTTCCTAATATGTGGCCCAACGAGACGGGTACAGCTTCTTGGAGGGACGAGTGGCGTTCAGTCACGCGAGATGGAGCAATAACAGGTCTGTGAAGCCCTTAGATGTCCGGGGCTGCACGTGCGCCACAATGGTCGGATCAGCATGTGCCTACACTAGGCCGAGAGGCGTGGGTAATCCATTGAACCCCATTCGTGATTGGGACTGGGGATTGCAATTATTCCCCATGAACGAGGAATTCCCAGTAAACGCTGATGGTTAAGCCCATGCCCTTTGTACACACCGCCCGTCGCTACTACTGATCGGATGGTTTAGTGAGGTCCTCGGATCGGCCCCGCCAGGGCTCCTCGCGGGCCTTGGCAGAGCTCTGAGAAGTCGATCAAGCTTGACTACCTAGAGGAAGTAAAAGTCGTAACAAGAAGAAATATATTACTAAAAAAAACTGTGAATGGGTTAGGAAATTGTAGTGCTAGGCATGTTCCAATAGTGTTTGTTTGTTTGTTTGTTTATTTATTTATTTATTTTTTGCACTGGATATACTGTGCCACTTTCTTTCTATTCAGATGTACACCATTGACCTGTTTCTAGTGCACTGCACATTTTCTAAACCAATTAGACCCAAGGCATGTGCTCCGTGCTGTTGCCTTTTAGTGCAGTCTTTTAATAACACCAAAGACACTGCAGTGTAGCGTGAATGACTGACTGTAAGTGATCGCCTCAGGGAAGGGTGGATTTGTGATTGCAGGGGCTTGCTTGAGATAAGTGAAGTGTTTGATTTCATCTAATTATAGAGGAATAAGAAAGGATGGGTGTGGCCTGTACTCTCCAGCCTAGCTTGAGAAAATGAGACCAGCTGTCCATCTCGTTGCTGTAAGGGATACCTTTACTGCAACTCGCTGTTGAAACACAGACTAATTTGTTTCCATTGACGCAGTAATGTGTCCTCGTGTCTAGCGGTGTGTTGAACTTAGTTTTGAAATTGAACTCGGGTTGCACTGCATTTTGCTTTTATACCTGATCGGATAGAATGTGTTGATTTAATTTTCTGTAACAGCAGCTCTGACAGTAGGGTCGACTGTAATTGTAATGACAGGTTTGTATTCATGCACGTTGTTAGATTTCCATGTATCTCAGGAATCTCACTTACCCTGGTCCGGAGTACTCACACTTCTGACACCAAATTGTTAGATTTCCATGTATCAATTATAAATTATACCCCAACGGGTTCGGAATACACCGCACCAGGGAAGAAAGAAAAACACTTACCCTGGTCCGGACACCAAATTGTTAGATTTAAATTATCACTTATTATGTCTTCAGATCTCCGTCAGCCCTTTCAGCCTGATATTTCACTTAACTCTTAGTTCTGTGCTGCTATGAGCTAGAATGTGTGATTTACCACAGAGTATTCAGGCGTCTGGAGAGTCCAAATGAACACACACACGACACACATGCGGTTCACATAGACTTCCAGTTTATTCATGCAAAACAAGAATATTTAAACATAGATAAGAAGCAGTGCGTGGACGGTTTCTACTGGTGCAAGTGCCAGACAGATAGACAAAACACACAGCGCACAGGGTTATACTACAAAATAAGTCTACATGTGTCAGCTATATTAAAGGATGGCAGTTGATCAGCTTATTTAAAGAAGTAATTAAATGAATACATTCATCATAGGTGTTTGATAGCAGTTCATAATATAAGAGAGTACATGATATAAGAGAATTTCCTTTCATACGTCTTCTAATGTTATCGTTTCTGTAGTAACAGCTTGTATGGTGAATGCTTCACATAATCGAAGACTAATAATGAGTGGGTGGAAAAAATGGTCTTTAACAAATAAACACATCATCACGCTACCCTGTCATTGATTATTTTTCCTCTAACAGCCCATCGCGTTTTATTCCTTACTTATTTTGAAAATGTTCCATGAACTCGTCATGTCAGCTCAAGGGATTTTAGACAGAAGGTCAACAGGGTGAATGCTGTGGACATTTTGAAAGTCATGTTTTTTTTGTTTTTTTTTTTTTTCCCCAATTCAATAATGAACAAAAATGGCCTCTTTCCTGATTCAATTAATTCTCAGGAATTTGGGTAATTGTAAATGATCATCTTGTTTGTGGTGATGTTCTTAATGCTTGGCATTATGTTTTTCTCTAGCTGTGGACTTCTTTAATCAGATCAACATGCTGTATGGGACCATCACTGATTTCTGCACCGAAGAAAGCTGCCCTCTAATGTCTGCTGGGCCGAAGTAAGACCTACTTTTTACTTTGCATGCTTCTAAAATAAGTGTGCTGATCATCTGCTTCCAACTATATTTCTGTTTTTTATTTAAAAAATTGAGCCTCAGAAGTTTCTGTATGAGGGTGATTGTGTAATAAGAGGTTGCATTAAAAAAAAAACACCAGCATCTTTAAATTGTGATGTTTTATCTTCAGGTATGAATACCATTGGGCTGATGGGACCAACATTAAAAAGCCAATCAAATGCTCTGCTCCAAAGTACATTGATTACCTGATGACTTGGGTTCAGGATCAGCTTGATGATGAAACACTTTTCCCTTCAAAAATAGGTGAATCTTTTTATTTCCCCCCTTTAAAATGATTCACTACATGATGACAGGTGAGCCAGAACTGAATGTACTGTAATGTTTCATTGGAAGTATTGTGATTTTGTGAGCCACTGAAAAAAAAAGAGATATATATATATTTTTTTTGCATTTTGCTATAAAGTAATAGTGAAAAATGTCTTCTTCTACAGCATACTGAAAGCAATATTGAGTCAGTGACTTACATTGCAAAAGAGCAGTTCGTCAAATACATGTTAGTAAGCTCGCTAGAGAAATGGGACACAGTAAAGGGATGGGCTTATTTCCCTATCAGCCAATAACATTCAAGTTAGACAACACAGAACAGTACATTTGCACAAATACTTTCCCTCGTCAAAGCAAACAAACTCTCCTGGTCTCCCTTTCTCAAAAGCAAGAGATGGTGAGGAAAGGAAATAAAGTGTGGCAGGAAGAGCATCCTAAAACCCAGACATCCCATGTTCGTGCCTAGCTGCTTATGTAGACTGATAAACAGCAGGATTTAGGATTGTTGAGTAGAGACGTAAGATGTATATGGAGGGTGTTGAATTATATGCACGTTTCATATCCGAGTGCAGCATGAAGTAACCAATATTATTTCATCAGTATCCGCCAGTACCTTTGATTTCAGACACTTTAAACAGGTTTGTTTAAGTATAATAAAGCATGTACTTATTTAATCAGCTTTAGTCTTAGCCTTGTAGAATGCTCGATTGAGATTGGTAACTTTTTACGTTTTCTGACCGGACAGAAGGTTTAATGGTTTTGGTGACATAAAAACTGTGTTGTTTTGCTTTGAGTAACTTTGAGAGGGAGACAAAAAGAGAGGCTGGTGAGGAAATGACTGTTTCTAAGTGATAACAGGAACTGACTGGTCGCTTTTAAGCTTGTAACATGAGAGAACAAGTGTGGCTGTAAGACAGATTGCTAATTTCGTGTAAAGTCGTGGACGTGTGGCATCTTGAATGCATTTCAGGTTGTGAGTTAAAGTGTAAAAACAATTAAATGGAGCTTCATGAACCGTCCATAAAATTGTCATTCTAAATGAATCAAAAGCATGACGTGTCCTTCTTTAATAAAATTGTTAGTGTTGGCAAATCGTTATGGAATAAGAAGAATAAAATACAACATCCTGTTGTTGATTATTTTGCTATAACAGCACATTTTGTTGTTTTTTATTTTATTTTATTTTTATTTTTTACATAGCCAGTTCTGAATCCGTTACATAATTATAATGTTAAACTGTCTGTATCCCAGGAGTACCTTTCCCAAAGAACTTCATGTCGGTGGCGAAGACGATCCTGAAGCGGCTGTTCCGCGTCTACGCCCACATCTACCACCAGCACTTTGACTCGGTCATCCAACTGCAGGAGGAGGCTCATCTCAACACCTCCTTCAAACACTTCATCTTCTTCGTTCAGGTATGTGCGTCTGTTATCGGTACACCCGTGAAAGGAAACGAAAGTCAAAGCATGTCGACAATTTTTTTTTTTTTTTTTTTAGTTTTCTACTTCCACATGCTGGCCTCTCACTGTTTTTTATTCAGTCTGTTGTTCTACAAGTGAACTACTACGAGTCAAATCAATAATCCTTGATTGATTTGAGTAAAATTGTTTACTTTCTCAGGTCTCATCTGTTTGTGTTCTTTTATAGGAGTTCAACTTGATTGACAGGAAAGAGCTAGCGCCTCTTCAGGAGTTGATTGAGAAGCTGACCTCTAAAGACAGATAGACTAAGTGAATATCCCTCTCCCCTAATTACTGTGCACAGCAGCCTGGTTTTGTTTTCTGTCGTTTTACAGGTTTGTGGGACTGGCTCCTGGATTAGTCTTTTATTCTCCATGGTTTTAACTTAGATGGCGAATACTCCTTGTGTTTCTAATGTCTGTGTGACCTCTTCTCTAAAAAGTTGATCGTATCTACGTAAGTGCCTGGCGTATGTCCACCTGCAAATGGTAACTGTTCTGTGAAAAAGCACCACCTGTCTCCATAGCACGAACTTTCCCCCAAATCCGCTTTTGGGGTTTTCTTTGTAACTTACTGAATGAAGCATGTAGACACTTTGGTAAGATATAAAGCCAGTAAAATACACTTCATTTCTGTTTATATTATTACAGCTGGAGATTTGTCATGTTTTCTTTTTTTTTCTTCTTTAAAAAAAAAAAAAATTATAAAAGTATCACCTGTCTCCATAGCGCTAACTTTCAAAATCAGGTTTGGGTTTTTTTTTTTTCTTTCTAGCTTAGTGAATGACGCATGTAGACACTTTGGTAAGAGATAAAGCGTCCCAATTGGCATACTTATACTATGTACACAAAGTATGTACTCTTTTTGTGAAGAAAAAGTACATACTTTTGAGTGTGTATTAAGAGTATGCATGTACTGGGACATACTAACACATCGTGTAATGGAAGAGAGCGTTGTTGCCCGGACTAGAGCACTGTCATCATAAACAAACCCCTGGTTGCATTTCAGCTTTTCCTCCTTCATTATTCCTTCTCATTTACATTATATAAATATATTTAGCATTCCTTTGATTTAAATTTCCACATTTCATTTACACCTCTTTAAAATGCATCCTTGAATTCAGCAAAGCACAAGGAGTTGCGGGCAACTTTAGCCGAAAAAGTGTCCACAGATCCACACTTTGAGAATCTACCGGGAATAGTAGACCCATCTGAGTACCTTTTGGGATACTCATTTCAACATTTGGGACACATTAATTCTAATCTCAGATACCGTTTAGGATGGATAGTATGCCAGTTGGGACGCAGGGCTCATTTCTGTTGATATTATTACAGCTGGAGATTTGTGGTGTTTTGGGTTTGTGGTTGTTTTTTTTTTGTTATTTTTTGTTTTTGTTTTTTTTTCTTAAAAAAGCACCACCTGTCTCCGTAGTGCTAATTTTCCACAAAATCCGGTTTTGGGTTGTGGGTTTTTTTTTTGTTTGTTTTTTGTTTTTTGTGTGTGTGTAACTTACAGAATAAAGCATGTAGACACTTTGGTAAGAGATAAAGCCAGTAAATACACCTCATTTCTGTTGATATAATTATAGCTGGAGATGTTTGTTTTGTTGCAACACCCACCACCACCCCCATTTCTCCCCCCTTTTTTTTCTTTTCTTTTCTTTTCTTTTCTTTTCTTTTTTTTGAGTAACATACATTATTTCTCCTGGTCACAAAATAGCTCTCAATCTTTTGCACTGAGTCCGCAGTCACCTGACATGAATTTTGTACCAATAGAGTAATTCTGTAGTTAAATGAATAGTAATATAGATTTTACCTATAGTCTCTTATAAAGGTGGGTCTTTCAGTTTATGATGGGAAGGGAATAGGGTAATGATTACTATGCAATTTCCATGTTTCTTTCTTTCAGATTTTGTTGTGCTTCTTTCCATAGGCAAGGCTTGTAAACCCCAGAGCTAGTGACAATATCTAACCCACTACAGTTTCCTTGTGTAAGTAAAAATGAAGCAGCTGAAAACCAGAGAAAAATCTGTCTTTTTTTTTTTTTTTTTTTTTAATTATTATTATTATTCATGTTTATTTTTTCCTACTTTTCCCCCCTCACTTTATTCCTGCAAGTTTGTCAGGTTCTTTGTCTGGATCTAAATAAATGTAAAACAGAGCAAAACATGGAGTAAGCTTATAAATGGAATCAAATAATCCTAGTGTAATAATCGTACACATAAATGACAGGGTTGTGGTATCTAATGTGTAATCCTAGGAATACTCTAATATTGATTTAATATTGGTTGCCGTTTTGTTGTTTGCACTTTGAATTATTAGCATAACGAGAGGTTTTATTCCACTACAGTTGCATCTTCCGAAATTGGTTATTGTTGAGACATGCTACAAACGTTGCAAAATTTATTGTCTATCATTTCCCTACTGCTAGATGATAAAACATTGCTTGGTTTTAAATCTGATTCACCTGATGAATATTAACAGGATATTGTAATAGATATAATTGCTTGGCCTTTTCTCAAGACCTTATTTCAGAATAACATTAGCATTTCCCTTCAGCCATGATAGAATACACTGTATTGTTATTTCTGAGAAACTTGTAAATAATGTACACACACATAAGGTATGCAGTGGAAATGAGAGAAAAATGTGTAACTCGCAAGACTTTTGTGGTACAATATTGAATGCTGTTTATAGTGTAATAAAATGTTTGACCAAGATTTTCCTGTCTTGTTTTATGTGTAACAGTCGATTTTAAAAGTTCACACAAGGAAACTTATTCTGTAGTTAATAAAATATCACGAGTTTTAGAGAGTTAGTGTGGTGTTTCACATGTTCTTCCTGTGGGTCATTGTTGGTTTCCTCCAGGTTCTCTGATCACTTCTCACCCAAAATCATGCCTTTAGGGGAATTAGATATTTTACGCGTAAGTGTGAATGAATTCGTCAGTGTCTGTGTGTTCATATGGTGTGTGCATGATGAACTGCGATAGACTGTTTTCCTGCCTTGCAGATCCAAATATGCGATACAGTCCTCTGTCCAGTGTTTGAAAAACTAAAGGAACAGCTGTAACTATAGCTATTTGTACTTTACTATGATCAGGAATTTTATAAGGAATAATAAGGAATTTTCCTACTAGCTTCATGAACCTTTTGATTCTTAAGCATGACATCATCTGAGGCTCACTTGTCATGCTGCTACACAGTGACAGATAGCTGAATGCTGCCATCTACTTGCCATTGTTTAAATGGCACTTGACATGGATGTCTGTGTCTCTGAGTCTTTAGCCTCCTCTCATTGTTCTGCTAGACACTATTGAGTGAGCTTCTGGAAGGAAGCTTGTTTAGCTGATCTGGCATTATGTTGGCTATTAAGCACAAAAATGGGGCTCCATCCATAGATAGAGTGATGGAGTGAGTGATGGATAGATAGAGTGATGGATAGTGATATCCATAGAGTGAGTGAGTCATGGATAGATAGATAGTTATATAGATAGAGTGATAGAGTTTTAACTTCATGGCTGTGAGCAGTGAGTTCAACCAATTTCAGGTTATATGAATCAGTTCACAGCTTCACTCATCCCTGTGCTTTCACGTCATGGAAAATGGACAATAATTTGGTCCTAAAGATCCTTGTGTTCATTAGCCTTTATATAGCTTTTTGTGAACATCATGATATTTAACTGAATCTTAATTGATATGAATATATTTCTTCAGGAAAATGGGTGCTCAAACATCATCTGATATCCAACCATCCATCCATTTTCCATACCGCTTACAGATCGAGTCATCGGTGATGGAGTTGTTGTGAGATCGTGTAGCGTGTGAACCCCTGTCGCCGAGCAATCACACAGTGTGAACACCACAATGACTTCATGACTCCCGATTACAGGAGAGCAAGTCGTGTAGCGTGAACAGCACAGCGATCTGCCGATGTTGAAAATCGTGTAGTGTGAACTTAGCCTTATCCTACACAGAGTCATGGGGAGCCTGGAGCCTATCCCAGGAACGCGGGGCACAAGGCCGGGGGATGCCAACCCATCGCTGGGTATAATCACACACACATTCACGCACGACGGACAATTTGGAAATGTTAGTCAGCCTACAGCACATATCTTTGGACTGGGGGAGGAAACCCCCAAAGCACAGGGAGAACATGTAAACATGAATAACAAAGTCAAAATAACAACTTGCTAAATCAAAATAATGATCTATTGAAATTTCAAGCTATTAAGTCAAAGTAAGAAGATATCTTGAAATAACAAGTCATTAAGTGAAGGTAATCAGTTAAGTCAAAATAGCAAGATACTATCTTGAAATAAGTCAAAATAATGAGATTTTTTTATGTCAAAGTAAGGAATTACTAAATCTAAATAATCTTGATAATAGTTGAAAAATAAATGTCAAAAATAATGTGATCATATCTTCAAATAAGTTAGTAACATGACTAACTTAATAACATTAGTACTTAGTAACATTAACTTAAATCACAGTAGGGAAATATCTTGAAATAATGGCAAGTCAAAATAACAAGATAATGTCTTGATAAAGTTATGCTGAGATAATATCTTGAAATGAGTTATGAAATCAAAATTATACCTTGAAATAATATTATGTCAGAATAATGACTTGCTATGTCAGAAATAATATATTGAAATAATTAGTTGAGTCAATATAACAAGATATTAATTTGAAATAATAAATCAAAAGAATTACATGAAATTTCAAAAATCTTTTTCACACATTGTGGTTCAGCGCTTCTGTGAAACAGCTAAGCGGATGGACGCTTGTATTTCTACTTCATGGTTCAGGCGTAATTTGGCCACAGGAGGGCGTTGGCTCACCGGATATAACTGAACTCCGTGAAACAGCCTGAATCTCATGATGCACTTCAGAACTAACATCAATTCCCAGCTCCTCATGAACTGGTCAGTAAAGAACAATCCGGCTATGACCAGTAGATCGTTGTCTGGCCTGACTTTAATTCTGTTCCAGGTAGAAGGGGAAACAGTATGATCAATTTCGGTCATGAAAATATATAAGCATATCTGCTTACATCTTTACATCTTCAAAGATGATGACATTAAAGGACATGTAACACTGAAGTGGCAGTGTAAGTGTCATTATCAAACAGACTGGATCGCTCACAGTCAAACTGCAGATCTATTAGCACCTGTCATGAAAACGAGCAAATTAACTTATAAAAAAATGACAAATACTGAGTGATATGTTGAACGTAAATGCAAGGTGTCGGTATCATTTTTTTATTTTAACACAACATTTTTTCCAAACAGCTTGTGAGGTCTTCCTTCTCACTATGTGGACGGGCATAGTGCTCTCAGTATGTGCCTCGTCCTGGCAAGTTTTCAATGGTTTCAGACTTTAGAATTTTTTCACGTTATGTATGACGAGTTTTTATATTTATACATGATATATTAGTTGGAGTAGGGGGTACGGTGGCTTAGTGGTTAACATGTTTGCCTTGTACTGTTGGGGTCAGGGTTTCGAATCCTGCCTCTTCTTGGTTTAACAAGAGTAAAAAACAAACATTTTAAGCCATTTGTTTACAGCAAATTAGACAATTTGTTGGCCAAAAATTGAGCCTTATTTTGTTAATGTATATTTTCTGAAATTAGATGGAGGTCTTAACCCTGCTAGCACTATTTACTGTATACCAGCTGGCCCTGGTCCCCTTTTATATTGTGTAGGTTGGGTTTGGCATTGTTTCCTGTCTGTTCTTTTACTGAACGTCCCGCTCTGCTCCTGTGCTCCAGCCTGAGCTGAGGAATGCGCCAGAGGCACATGGTGTGTCAGATTGCTTTGACGATGACGGGAACCGTCTTAGGAGTCCTTAACCATTCTTTCAGATGTCTTTGCTTCCAATACTGTGTGTTATTAAAATGTCTCCTTGTAGGCCCACTATGAGGTGACTGGAATAAGGCTGAGCAGACAGGTGGCTCTCCAAAAGATTTAACACACACGGAAAGCATGAAATGCCATTCTTGTCATTGCGTATTGTATCTTTTGAGGCATGCTTTAACACACTTAAGTGCTTAGGGACTCTAAATGCTCTGAATGCATTACTCATGTTACCTTATCACATGTTTCTTAACTTAACAATCTATCACATCTTTCGAGTAATACTTTAACTCCATGTAGACAGCCACTAAATCAAACTCCACCTCAAGGACACTATAGATCATCACAAACCCTAGCGTGGGAGACCCGCGACCTTTTAGCTAATGGTTGATCACAATTTAGTAGATCTCAGGCTCTGTGAAATGTGTGTGTGAAAATTTGTACACACAGGTCAACTTTGGAGAAATGAATGTAGTCATTTTTTAGCACCTGGTCCTGAGAATTTTCACAGAAATTGGGTTCGTCTGTGCGTCATCAGTGGAACATTGACTATGTAGCATGACACATGACCTGTCAATTTGCTACATCTGACTTTTACATAAATATGAGGTGAATTCCATATAAACAGTCTGATTATCACACTGATGAATTATTTATGAAAAGTTTTACTTGGTATATTGAAGAAAATGTCTTCTTTTTTTTTAATCACTATTGTTTCATCAGTCAGTAAAACTTTTATTATTTTACCAAATTAAATTTCTCAAACATCAAGCATCACTCTTCATTAATTCACTAATAGAATCATAAAAAATGGTATTTTTATCAAATGAATCATTTTATAATAATAAAAGACATCAGATAACAGATGGCGATATTACATCTGTCACCATCAAATTTTGGTTGCCAAGAGACCGCATCTAATATTGTGTTTTAGTAGCATACACATGTTA
>JANDJT010000124.1:8012965-8032333 GCA_024331685.1 Stegophilus panzeri
ACTATGCTATGCTGTATATATGTAAACAGAAAAGAATTTTAAAAAAATTAAAAAGGATCAAGCTTAAAAGAATGCATTCCTAATTAACATCCACACATTTAATAAAATTTTGGAATGCTTCGGATAAATGTGCTTAATCTTTTGGACATAATCCGCAGTTAAGGAAATATGGTAAATGTCTTGGTGGAACATAATGCTAAATAATATAGTGTGTGTATGGCCTAAATGTGTGTTATTTATTTATTTATTTTACTCTTACTCTCCTAGGAAGCTACTTTGTTTCAAAACATGGTTTTTATTCGGGTCATTGAGCAGGAATGGTTATGGAAATTGCAGATGTTAATGGCAGGGGGTACACCTTACATTTACTTTAGCACAAATGTGATTTTTAACGTCCCCCAATGTTCTAAACTGTCCATCTGGAAACCTCTAAAGCGGAGGTCATGCTTAAAGGAAAAATAGCGCATTAGATGTTGAAGTATATACTTTAGGATTCCTGGCTCAGGAATTTTCCATTTTCCATGGAAGTCATGCAGGCAACAGAGAGTTCAAAATAAACAGGTGGCTTAGTGATTAAGGTTCTGCACTGGTGACTTGATGCTTGTAAATTTAGATTTCAAGACTGCCAAAAAGACACCAGTTTAAACAGCTTGTTACCTGGGTTTTTGATGTCTAGACTGGAATTATGATTTTGCATCTCTCAAGTCTTTCTAAATGGCTGTTTTTAAAGCAGAGCCTTCATTTGTGGGATTCTACATAGAACGTTTTAGGGTTCCTTAAGAGGGACAACTTGAAAAACTCTTAAGGGTGCCTGATGGACCATGCTTTCTAAGAAGTCACTGCTGACTATATGGCAACTATACTGGACATGTTGTAGAAAAGAACTTCACTGGTTGAGTCACTGTTTTCACACAAAGATTAAAGACCTGCCTCTTCACCAAACACTTGAATTAGCACTTAGTTAATTTGTTTAAAAACCCTTGACTTTTGTATTTTCTTTTCAGCCTGTACTAACCTCCATAACAGGATTTTTAGCTCAATGGTATTCTTAGTCGCTGACCTAGTGACCTAGCATGAAAATATGTTTTTGATAGAGAACCCAAACTTCTGTAAGGGTGTCTGCTAAATGTTGTAAATGTAAGTGTAGACTATATTCTTAGAGAAAACTGTCATATCTAATATCCTCAAGAGGTCTTTGGTTGTCCTTCTGGAGGAATCCTTAAAGGTTCTATGTATAAAACTCTACAACATCATCTTGATCAAAATGCGTTAGGAGTTCTTTTTTACAGAGATAAAATCCTTTTTCTAATAGTATAGAAACAATCTTGAAAGTCTGATGAAAGATATTAAAACAAGCTTTTTCTTTCATGGATTTCTTTCTTTCTTTCTTTCTTTTAACCAGTGAGGCCAAAAATCCTTGAAGGCACTGTAAGAGGAATCATATTGTATTGTACCATTATATTTGCTCATAGTCACTAGGCAATTATTTGACTCTTTTTTTTTTCCTTGCATGTTTTATTTCTTTTTTTTTTCTTCCTCATCACGTTTTTTCCAGTAACTATTCATAGTGCAGACAGGTCTGTGAAACATAGCGACACTTTCATTGACTGACTGCTTATTTACCTATATCTCCTCCTAGCCTGCTGAGGCACATTGTAGTAATAACCTGCATCTCTTTGTTTCACCCTGGCTTATACAGAACATGGACAGAATGTGCTGTCATTATGAATGACACACTGAAGTGAGTCAGCCATTTGATACTGTGTGTCAGCAATGGGACTGGTTTCACAGTGTCCATGAAAATTAATTGGACACTAGTGCTCACATTTCAGATTAATCTCTATTATACTGTTTCTAGTATGAGATCAAAAGTAATATTTACTGTATGTCATGCTTTGTCATGCTATATGCTTGACTAGACTTGATCAATCTGACCCTGGACTTCAGAAGCATATTTAATCATTTAATTCTTAATTCTAGTTGTGTTCAGATTGAAATGACTCATTTTCCATTCATTCACCTTCAGTAACTGCTTTATCCTGGTCAGAGTTGCACTGTTTCTACAGTCTATCCCAGGAGCACAGGGCAAGAGGTGGGAATACATCTTGGGTGGGATGTACACACACACACACACACACACACACACACCCCTAGGGACAATTTGAAGAAGAAGCCAATCTATCTTTGGGCATGTTTTTGGAGGTAGAAGAAAACCCAACAAACACGGAGTGAACATGTGAAACTCCACGCAATCAGTAACCTAAACTAAAATTGATCTCAGAACCCGGGATCTGTGCTATCTGCTGCACCATTGGGCCACCTACAAAGATTAGGTTTAGGTCACTGAAGACTAATTAGTCAACTTAGGTCAGTTTAGATTTATTTATATGGCACATACAGTGGGGTCCAAATTCCCAGATTTTCAATGTGGTCTCAGACCTTTGGACCCCGCTATATATAGCACAACAAGAGTGGGTTAATGCAAATGAAATTAAATACAAATCACAATACGTATGAAATATATCCAGTAATAAGACAGGCTATAACAAGGCAGAACCGATCCCTGGATGCTATAGTTCGTAGTAAGGCTCTAAAACCTGGGAAAAGTGAAATGTATTTATTTGGATTTAAAATTTCTATTAAAATGTCTGAGAAAACTGTTCCAAAATCTTGGGAAAAAGTCAGATCATTTCTTAATCTCAACCAAGACCTCAAAAGCAATTTGTTCGAGATGGGGCAGAAGAGGTCAGAGATGTAATTTGGTGCTGTGCCATGTAGAGCTTTCAAATTTTCATTTATATGTTTAAGTAAGCAGTGGAGCAAGGCCAGTACAGGGAGATGATATCCCATGTGAGGTCGTGTACCAAAAACAAGAAGTAAGTAATACCCCACTGTCCTTATATGAGAGTCTTACAAGAATATATACTATATACAAAGTAGTTGGGATAGAACATGATGTCCTTATATAAGGCCAGTAGTGCCTGGCACACCATTTAACAGTGCCCACATGCCCACACCAAAGTCTAAGATGATGCAAAAGAATAGTATTGTGAAGCATGAAGCAAAATGCTAACTTTAGTTCATCCTATTCCCTCTATCTCTTATACAATCACATCTGTGCACACAGATCTGTCATCCAGGAGGATACATATTGTTTGTATTAATAATAACTGTGATAAATCTTAGACAAACTAGGTATTGCAAGGCAGGGTAACATCACTATATAAATAATTTAGTCAGGGAGTGCGCATGGGCAAATCCATGCAAATTCATTTCAAAGTTCTTGCAGGTAAATTACAACCTCTCATGTCTCGTGTGGTTCGATTGCTGATCTGTCAGGCCACTTTTTACTTCTATTATCAAATGGCCTGCTGTGCTATGTAGAGCTTGAAATGCAATTAGATATGGTCGGTATGACATAAGAACTAAACCTCGAAGAGAGACTGTGCACTTCAAATGGGAGCTGAGTCCAACATGAGACACTGCACTAAAGTAGGCCTGGATCAAAAGTGCAATGTTAGATGGATAATGATTGAATGTCTCAATCCCAAATCACAGGAAGAAACTCCAAATAAAAGATCCAGCAAGCCTCTTCAGATTGCTGTTAGGTGGTTCTCAATAGAGAAGTCAACTTAGGGGCATGAAAAGTCTCACAGCAGGTATAGCTGTAGCTATCACAGCTTCGGGGAGTGGTGGCTTAGCGGTTAAAGCTCTTTGTTACTGATTGGAAGGTCAGGCCCCAGGTTCAAGCCTCAGCACTGCCAAGATGTTGGGCCCTTGAGCAAGGCCCTTAACCCTCTCTGCTCCAGTGGTTCTCTATCATGCCTGACCCTGAGCTCTGACCCCAGCTTCCTGATGTTCTGGGGTATGCGAAGAAAAGAATTTCACTGTGCTGTAATGTATATGTGATCAATAAAGACTCATTATAACTTTCTTTTCTCTTTATCGTAATGCACATGAGCTGTAAGATAATGCATGATAGTGCATTATGCATGCTGTATGTGATGGGTTATTTCATATTGCAATAACAAATTAATGCTTTGTGTTGGGGAAAATTCAATGTTTCCCTTAAGATATGTTTAACATCCTTGAGCTTGCTTTAATATATATACTTTATATGCACAATCGCACAAGTACTATAATTGCATATACTCCACTCTGCATTTACTGTATTGTGATACACTTGCCCTTTACTTAAACTGTAAAGGACAGTGACTTCACATAGCTAGCATATCTGTTCCCTGCTATGTCACATTTAAACTCTGGCCATTCTCTTCAGTCTGACCAAAGTGCCCTAGTGGTCCTCCACTTAGTATTAGAACCATGGTTATATATGTAACCTCCCATTCTACTTCTTTCCTTTCTGGACTGCCAGGGCTGAGACCACATTTAAATTCATGACAAGTGTTCATATCCTGAGAATAACAGACAACACTTATAAATAGTGCTGATACTGCCCTCTATTGAGGATGAGAATAACTCAAACGAGTCTTGCCTTTAGATAGAAGAGAACTTTTGAGGTGCTCCTCAAAGCACACAAACAGCTAGTTACTTCCACATAGTGCTTAAGAGTACTAACTGGACCAAAAACTGGCCTACATTCTCCTCCTCAAGATCTGACACAGTGATATGTTTATTAATATGTTGCAATGTCAATACCTTTGGCAAGACTGCTGTGTTCAGCCACAGTGTAATGTTTGGCCTCGAGTACCCAATCAAGGCACTGTGTGCCAACCATTAACACATGCAATTCACCGACACTTTAGAATCGAACACAGCAAGTTTAAAACACAATGCTTTCACAGTGCTTATTTACAACAAGATTCAATTCTGTAAAATTTATAAATTTGTTGATTGCATTGAACTCAATACATTTGGTTTATTTTGACCGGCAACAACAAATGTGTAAGAGTGTGATGATTCAGCTCAGTTCAAAGTCCAGGCTAAATGGAACAATACGCCACTGTGACTAATAGTTGTACAATATATTAATGTTTAACAGTGTATGAAATCTTGCTTGGGACAAAATGTATGTTTATATAGCTTTAATAAAGATTCAGAAAATCACTGTCTTATTGGGGCTTCAGTTTTACACCAGATTCCTTCATACACAAGTCATACAAGTCTTTAAATTAACTAATAGTAAGCTAATTGGACTACTATTGTAAAAGTAATGCCAGAAACCCCCCCAGATATATCTTAAATATAAAGTTAGATTTTTAAAAAAAATTATTATTTACTTCTTAGCATTTATAGCACTGTTATGGACAAACAATGCATACATCGACATATTAGCTTACAAATACTTGCTGTAAAATTTTCATTTATCTGCTTTATAGCCATGCTGTATGAAGGTGTCTCTCTATTATAAAAGGATGCATGAGATGATCAAATTCACTTCAAATCTCCAAATCATAGTACCTTTGAGTGAACGTCAGAGATTAAGGAATCAAAATACTTTTTTGTTCATCCTAGGATTCGACTAATGATTTTTTTTAATGTTCTGCTTATCAACCTCTGAAAGCTTGTGTAGACTATGTTTACTTCACAGCCAGACAAAAAGGTTTTTTATAAAGAAAGATAAGCCAAAACAAGACATATAACATTAATAATAATAATAACAATAATAATAATAATCATCATCATCATCATAATATCATCTTAATAGATGGCCAGTTGATTTAAGATTCCTGGGAAAATACAAGATATAAATAAATCCAACCACTTGCCTGCTAAATCATGAGATTATAACTCTAATATAACATAAATATTTATTCCAGTTCTTATTACTCCCTTCATATTGTTCCTCCAGTTCAAGATGGCTGACAGTCATTAAGATGAGCATGTCTGATTTAACTGGTTTAATGTATCTAATAAACGCTAAATGAACACAGAAAATAGCCTACGTTTTTCATTCAAATTTCATCAGAATGATTTCAATACGTTCTTTTTTTCTGTCAAAGGTATTCTTAAAGGCTAAGTATGAAAAATATCGGAAGATGTTTTGCTAAAAACGTGTTCTTTTCCCCCTGTGCATGGAGACTTCTCGGACAAAAGACAGAGAAGTTGAATTGCATTGCATTGAATAGAATTGAACTGAATATATCTCCAATAGGGGTCACTGTGTCTCGTGCGTAAATATGAACAGTATAAAGTCGCTGTATAGAGTTGGCAGAAATACACAACAGCAACCTTGTGACAAATACAGAGCTAACGCTGAGACGGTCTTTACGTAGAAGAGAGCAAAAACAAAAAAAAAATAAGAAAATAAGAAAATAGCCTAAAACATGTTCAGTGTGAGAGTCCTGTGTGGTTCTGGGTTCATACAGGTTAATTCACCTGTCCTTCCGCACTGAACACAAGCCTGTTGTTCAGGATCATCACTCCACAGGTGAACAGTCACCGTTTTTTTTTTTTTCCCCTGACGTCTCATTTCTGGCGTGACGTTTTCGCATGAATGACGCTTCAAATATGAACCGGAGCTGTCGAGGGTTCACGCGCTTTAGCGGAACAGTGCGCGTTCACATGTCGACCTAAAGGTCTGCGGAAGAAACAGAAAACGGAAGGTAGACTATTTGATTGTTCTGGTATTTGTCTTGATGTAGATGTAAATGTAGATTCTTCCTGTCCTTTTCTCTCCCTTCTTTGCTGTTATCCTTTTTAGTTTCTGTGAACTTTTTTATTTTCTTTCCCCCTATCGGAATATATAGCCCTCATATGAAAACATCTACATGTGTTTTGTTTGGTTTTCGAGTGATTTGAACACTCTTAAAGTTGAAAAGTAGTTTCAGTTTTTTTGTTTTTGTTTTTGTTTTTTTTGCTTGTTGTAGAAGTGCCAGAAGACGAACAGCTGGAGCGAAGCTGAATTATCGTCCGGTTTCAGACATGAGCGGCTCAAAGAGCAAGTAAGTGAACACTGCATACATCTGTGCTCTATTCAAGAAAAAGTTCAACTGTCAGGTTACAGCAAAAGCTCCAGGGTTGAACGAGTATATTCAGTGTTTAAGTAGATAAATGGAGCCTAAATATACTGCACACACACACACACACACACACACACACACACACAGACACACAGACACAGACACACAGAGAGAGAACGACAGAGACAGAGAGAGAGAGAGACAGAGAAATGGATAGAGCATTCATGAGATCGAAGTCCTTTATCTAGTAAGTGAACTTGCATTAATGCAGGTCATTTAGACTGGTGCACAGTGGTGAATGAACACCTACACTATTTGTAAGTAAAAGTGCAGCTAAACACTGTGTAAGCATTGTGTAAGAGTTTATTCAGCATGATTTGAGTGTTTCAGCACATCAGCACTGGTGTAATATGGCAAGTCATTTGGAAACTCTATGATATAGAATGGTATGCATGTTGCATAAGCATGTACTTTCTCATGATTTGATTTTAAGATTTCTAAACATCGACCAAAAAAATAGGGCACATAAGCCAGATAGTTCTTTTTTTTTTTTTTTTGCTTTTCTCGCCTCAAAGACAGCCCTTGAGGTTTAGAACAAACTGCTGCTTAAAATCCTTAGACCTCGACTGCTATCCATATGACATGCTGAAGACGGCATTAGAATGAATTCACTGACTGAAAAAAAAGGACGACATTCTCTAAAAATATAGGTAGGTCTAGTGCTTACACTCTTATGCAACGCTGATTTTAAATTAGTGTCCCCTGAAATAGTCGAACACTGAATAATTTACGTGACAGCTTTTAAGAGTGACCCCTTTTATTTCTGCAACAACCACCAAGTTTGCATTAATACATTACTCCTTAGATGAGTTGATTAAACTTTTTTTTTATTGATATTTCAATTTTGCAAACCCTAAAACTTTTAAAAACATTTACATTTCAACTTCATTGATTTGGCAGATTGATTTTATCCATATGTGGCTTACTGTATCTGGAAAGTAGAATGTGAGACACATACACAAAGCCATAACTAAGCTGAGAGCTAGTACTCAGGTGTGTTACAAACACACACACACACACACACACACACACACACACACACACACACAGAAAGAGTCCAGACATAGGAACTGGAGTGAGTAGTAGCAGTCATGAGTGTAACAAATGTGACACTGTTCTTGTGAATTCAGGTTTAATGTAATGTAATGCAGTGTACATAACGTATGTGTGTATTTCTGTGATCAGTGACGTGCTTGTTTTGGTTTTTTTCCCCCCTGAGGTTCTCGGAGGCTTAGAGAAATTGTTTGGCTGTGTTTCAGTGCTGTGAGCACACACATTAACATGAGGTGACATGTCATATTCAGCAGGATTATAGAATACTGTTGTTAAGCACCAGTGTACATGTTGGATCACATTTGCAGTGGGAACTTTGCTGCCGGCAGTTCTGCAGAACTCTCGCTTGTTTTTTCCCGGTTTGTTCCATAGATGGCAATGGAGTTTTGAGGGAGGCAGAATACTAGAGAGGGCCAGTACAAACAGCGGAGTATTTATAGCATGATGGAGGTGTAATAAGAACATGTGAACCTTCATACTAGTGCATGTACACTGTAAAAAAAAGAAAAGTTTAAAGTTAAAATTTCAAGGAAACTTGCTGCACTGCTTGAGTTCACTCAACTTCAATTCACTCAGTTTTAAACATTGAATTGAGTAAATTCCAAAAAGCTGTGCAGCAAGTTACCTTGAAATTTTAAGTTAAGACAACTTTTCTTTTCTTTTTTTTTTTTCAGTGTATGCATAGATAATAATAATGATATTTAATGAGATAATAAATGTTGTTATTCAATCAAACTGAGTCACAGCAGGGTTGGTCAGTGTTATAAAAGTACTGACAATACCTAGAACACCTACCTACAATATTCTAGGAAGCCATCTTGTGATGTTATGTGTTGTAATCTTGATATACCCTTACAGTGTTAGACTGAATCAGCATGGGCCTAGTTAACATTTTAACCCAGCATTCATTGACTCATTTGTTTCTGATGTTCCAGACACTTCTGCCTGCATATTTTTCATTTCATAAATGCAGACCTGTGCAATATGAACAAAAGCATACATTTATGAAGTTTTACCTGTAACGTGTTTGAATTCGCAAATTTTCTGGCGAGCTGAGTCAGTTTGTCGAGACAGCAATTTGGAAATTTTACTGTTTATATGTAAACATAGTAATAGCATTTCTGTGCAATTTCGCTGACTCAGGAGAAGTGTGTATGCATGTGGCTCACCCATGCATTGTGTATAAGGCTCTCTCTCTCTCTCTCTCTCTCTCGCTCTGTCTCTCTTTCTCTCTCTCTATCGCTCTCTCTCTCTCTCACACTCACTCTGTCTCTCTCTCTCTCTCTCTCTCTGTCTCTCTGTCACTGTCTCTCTCTCTCTGTCACTCTCTCACTGTCTCTCAGTCTCTCTCTCTTTCTCTCTGTCTGTCTGTCTGTCTCTCTCTCTCTCTCTCTCTCTTTCTTTCTTTCTCTCTCTCTCTCTCTCATCCCCTTCCTTCTCCTCTTGCATGCACAGTGCTTACAGAAGCATGAGTGAGACTGACATTCCTCACTTGCATAACTACATGCATTTCAGTAATTTGAATGTACATACTGAATAATGCTTTTTATGATGATCTAGGAGTTTCACACTCAGGGGATAAATATTATGTAACATTATTGGATTTATTGTATGTTATTGGAGTTATTGGAGTTATTGTACGTAATTATTAACAAAATGTTATTGCATACGGTCCCCTCTGAAAATATTGGAACAGCAAGGCCAATTCTACTGTTTTTGCTATACACTGAAGACATTTGTGTTTGAGATCAAAAGATAAATACGAGATGACAGATCAAACTTTCAGCTTTCATTTCCTCACAGTTACATCTAGACATGTTAAACAATTTAAACCCACCCATTTTTTCGAGTGATCCGAAATATTGGAACATGTGACTGACAGGTGATTCTTGCTGCCCAGGTGTGCCCCGCTAAAAGAACTTTTAAAGAACTAATAGCTCTGAATGCCCTAGGTTTTGCCTGTGAAGACTGCATTTGTTGTTAAAAAGGATAAAGGGGTGGCTGTGACTCAGGTGCTAGGCGGGTTGTCCACTAATCGTAGGGTTGGCGGTTCGATTCCTGGCCAACATGCAGAAGTGTCCTTGGGCAAGACACTGAACTCCAAGTTGCTCCCGATGGCAGGCTAGTGCCTTGCATGTGAGTGTGTGTGTGAATCAGTGAATGAGTGTTAAGCGCTTAAAATGCACTAAAGTTAAAATGCGTTATATAAGTGCAGACCATTTACTATAAACCAATATGAAGACCAGAGAGCTATCTATTTCAAAGTCCATTTTGAAGCTGAGAAAATAGGGAAAATTTATCAGAGCACAAGCACTGGGCATGACCAATACAACAATTTGGAATGTCCTGAAAAAAATAAAGAAATCACTGGTATACTAACAACCAGACATGGTCAGCCAAGAAAAACAACAACAGTTCATGACAGGAACATTGTAAGAGCTGTGAAGAAAAACCTAAAACAACAGGATGTGACATCACCAACAACTTCCACAGGACAGGAGTGAAGGTATCACAATCCAACATTTGAAGAAGACTTCAAGTGCAGAAATATAGAGGCCACACCACAAAACACAAGCCGCAAACCACTCCTCAGCAGGAAGAATCGGAAAGAAACTTCAGCTTTATGATCTGATGGTTTGTTGATGGAGACACAAGAACAAATTGCTCTAAATGCATTTTTTGAGTTTGGCTGATTGCATCTGGAAGAGATAAGAGACACATGTCTCAGTGGCCCAAGCAATGCTATCAGATCAACCAGATCCATCCTTCCTGGCTGTGGTGATTATTTTAATTTGTACTTATGTTGGTGAACACGTGCGATCACAGTTTATATTGCCAGATAATCTATTGTTGATTTTTTTTCAAGTATGATTTCTTATGAAAAAGGAAAGCAAACTGGGTTAAAATAACTAGGCCCATGCTGATTCAGTCGAACACTATAATGATATATCAATATCACAACACATGACATCATAAGATGTTTTTTTAGGTATTCTGGGTATTGCCAGTACTTTTATAACACTGACCAACCCTGTTGTTACTCACAGTTTGATTTGATAATAACATGTATATTTTTACATCAGTTTTTTAGAAGTTCTTGGATAAAGTTATTTTTTTATGCAGCTTTACTGTCCCTTACTTGTTACATACTTAGATACATACTTAAATACACAAATATTGCATCTATGTGTCATGCCACGGCCAATTATGATTATATTCAGTTTTATGATATCCAGTGATATTGGACATATCATATGAATATTGATAGGCAGCATGTGTGAGCAGTGCTTCTTGGGAGTGTCCTCTCCACAAGACAGCAAGAGGACAGCTATTGTTTGACATACCAATTTTTAAGTTAACATTGCATGTAAGCAAAATGTTTGTAGAAGGCAGTCCATTTGTTTTGAGGTGAGAGTTTTAGCAAGGCTTGCCAAGCCGCTAACAAACCAGCTGCTTTGGCTGAAAAATACCTTCTAGAGAAAGTGTAAACTGCCAGGACCTGTCATTAGGTCCAGGGTTACATTCCTCACTCTAACTGCAGCTTTTCGGTTAGTTTGCCTGTAGTTACTGAATACTTCATACTAGTTACGGAATAATGTGTTTTAAAAATAAAAACTCAGTAATAAGCTGGACGTTTAACTGCCTGCCTCATAGCTAACATCGTCTTTGCTGTTTTGAATAACAGTCCAATGTTTATATAAGGATTGTGATCAATTTAGCTAAATATAACAACCGAGCTAGCAACATTTATAACTAGGTGACTAGCTATGTTAGCTCGTGCGTCACTTACTCTGTTCAGGCCTACTGTCTATTGTAAGATAAATGGCTACCAATTGCAAGTGAACAAATGCCACATACACTAAAAAGTGCTCTAGACTTCTGTAATTTTTTTAAATATTAAGCCATTAAGTTTTGAAACTCAATAATTCGCACATAATGTGTTGCACCTACTTCTTTCTCGTTTCTTTAATTCTCTTTTTTACAGGTGGTTTAACTGCAAATTTTTGAAGATTTACTATAAACGCAAATGTTATTTTATGAGGTTTGGCTAAACAGGTGAGCATGGGGAATTTTGGTACTACCGCAGAAATGTATAATGCCAAAAAAACCAAACCCAATTAATTTTTATATATATGTACTTTTATAAACATATGCATAAGATTAACTATTTTTTGCAAAAAAAAAAAGGTGATATTTTGTTGAAAGATAACAAATGAAGGATAACAACCACGGCAGCAATTTGAAATCTACTGTGTATATAAACGTTCACAGTAGCAATTGCTGCAATGGAAGTTCACTGTATCTATAAACAGAATTTGCATTGCAACACTTTTTATCTGCTTCTCCAAAATGATATACGAAAGTGACATTGAAACACATCTACTCATATGTACCTCACAATAAGAGTGTTGCAAACCTCAGTTTCAGTGTGCCAAACTACTCTTTGTTTAACACTGGATTCATGTCATGTCTGTGTTTTTTGGTCTTTGGACTCCTTTTATCTTACACTTAAGAAAGTTTCACAGTTTCGTGTGTCAGATCTTACAAGGAAGCAGCAAACCATTGAACTTAAGCTGTTTAGGGTGAATGGCTTCACTCCTGTCTATAGCTGCTTCACAAAAATAGGGTTAATGCAAGGACATTTATATGCAGATTGACCATTTAAGCTTAAATAGGGAGCTGTAAATGGCCTCATGAGTACTTTTCGGAAACCGTGTTTGGATGAACTATCTGAGGACGTGACCACATCGTTGAGGGAAAGTTCTTCGAGTGGTTTAAACGATCCAGGAGATTAGGTTCGGAGATGTTCAGGGTTTACTGAACTTCATTACTATTGGACTTCTTGGAGTCCATTTATGTCAATTCTTACAGAGAAATGTGAAAAGCACTTTATTATTGTGGTATTTACCTTTATTTATTATTCACTAACTACAGTAAAGGTAGTAGGAAGAACATGTTGTTATATGAGTGATGAATGCAAGTCTGTGAGTTTAAGGGGTTAAGAGGTGATCTAATAATCTTGTGGATTAATGTGGATTAATTTTCTGTAACAGCACGGCTCTGACCGTAGTACCAGCTGTAACGTAAATGATATTTGTAATTAATGTGCTTGTTGTAATACAGTCCTAAAGGAATATTTTATTCCATAACATTAACTGTAATTACAAACAGTTCAAAGGCGTGATCTGTTGCTCATTAATAAATTCAAAATTGCAATCATTGGTAAATCACTGTGGTGCAAGAGGAATAGCACTCTTTGGGCTGTTATAGTTATAGTTACAGGAAAATAATCCACACTTACCTTCCTCTTACTAACACAGGCCACACAGGTTTTTGTTCTTTGCTTAACCTCCTTCATTTTAATTGAATGAGATATTATTTAGTAAAGCACATATATTACATGTCTGCTATACATATTAAAAGAAACTCTGAAACAGGAAATAACTTCACTTTAGAGCTCTATATTATACCCCCCAAACAAGCTCACCTAATCCTCATAGAGCAGATGATTGCACGCTAACAATGTGCCAACCCACCTGTCTGTGTTAGGATGTGTACTGTATGTGCTTATTTAGGTCAGAGGACGTTTCCCTCTATGCAACATGTGAGTCTAAGCTTGCTTAGTGTGTTTTCTGACCACGTGGAGCCTTGCGACTCATCAAAGTCAATTAGCATCTAACAGGGACTCTCAGCCTGCCCCCATCGAATGGATTATGCTCCCATGACCTACCAGTACCTTCCCCCCTGCTAGCTCCCCTTCATCTAGATCCAGGTCCAAAGCTAGAACTGCCGCTCTTATTAGCGATAGCTGCTAACCTGGGAACATGGCTGGCCTTAGCGGTAACATGTTACAGGTAAACCAGCCGAGGGGCTACGGCTCAATGCTGTCCCTAGAAGAAAAATGTGAGCAATCTTTCTTCCTCTTCTACTATTACAGGATGGAGGACGAGGCCGTGTTGGACAGAGGGGCGTCCTTTCTCAAACATGTGTGTGATGAGGAGGAAGTCGAAGGTAAGATCTCTACCATGATTTTTTAAAACTATATCTTATCTACATGTCATATAGTAATGTATTTCTGTGTTCATAAACATTGCAATTGAGTACAGAATGTGAGCATGAAAAATGTTGATACTTGATCATTATCTCGGCTTTTAGTTGGCGTAAGGAGAATAATACAATCTACTGTACTAGATCAACTCAGCCAGTATTGACATATTTTCATGTTTTTTTACTTTCAGAATGTTCAAATTCAATACATAAGATGGCCAATAAAACTTTGGGTCCTTGCTCATTGGCCCAGTCTTTAGTTTTAAACATTTGGCAAATAGGTATCACATGGTATTGTGTGTACTTCACTAACTGTCTGCTAATGTAACATAAATTTTTGGCTAAGACCCAGAGTCTGCTTTTCTATAACTTTGTAATTTAAATAATGGTAGTGAAATTATAAAGTCAGTTACAATGACTTCTCTTTTTTTTTTTTTGCCATAGTATAATGTTACACCCAAAGTTTTGGAGGATTCTCTGAATTAGTAATAGGGCAAGCAAGTTTTTTCATTTGCTCAATGTGAACAGAATGAAAATTTTTACAATCAGATTTTTATTCAAATTCCTTTTTAAAATGCATTTGTGTAGATGTATAGCTTTTAATTCAGTTTACATTTCATTTAGACATCGGTAGTATTTAGTAGTTTTGGGTAAGAGATATATCCCTGATGCTAGTGTTTGGTAAAAATGTAGTTATTGGAATACATTTTAAGACCTAACAGCAAGAGAGTATCAAGTCAAATCAAGTGGGTTTTTACTGTCATTCCTCTATATAGCTTGTATACACTTGAATGAAATGACGTATCTTCAGGACCATGGTGCAACATAGAACAGTACGCAAGTGCAGATACACAATAGTGTGAGACGAGTGTAAAACAATTAATACACAGAACAAAACAGTAAATTCACAGGACAATAGATACACAGAACATGGACTGTAAACTGTAAACATGGACTGTAAACTGTAAGCTATTGTGTATTATGTAGCAGCACAAGTATAGCAGCAATACTGGCAGCAAAAACCAGTTCCAGAATATAAAGTGACAATTACAATATTTCACAATAAACTCAAAGCTGTGTGAACAACAAACACATTTTAATGTGGTCTTAGATTTGGTTATATATGTGATTCATCATCATTTTTGTGTGTGCTCGGTGTGTATGTGGGATGTCTCACATTTTTAGCACTGAAGTTATAGTAACAGCCACAAATACAGAAAAATCTGTACTTTGTTATCTTCTTGTCAATAAGCTGTTAGCTGACCTTCAGAGCAAACAATATTTGGTTTCTCCTTGTATTTGCTTTATTTCTACTCACAAAGTCTTAAGCCATACCGAATGAACGTTGTTGTTTCTAAAGCATGCGGATTGTTCACGTGAACTTATTATTATTATTATTATTATTATTATTATTATTATTATTTATGCATATGGGACAGATACTGTTCACTTACAAATTTTAAATCAAGGTATCTGTATAAAAATGTAGTAAAGCAATAAGGCTTGTAATGTCAACATCGCCATTGATACTGCATCAGAAAGAGAAAGGAGTGTTGCCTCCACACACCATGTCATAACTTTAAGCTATGTAATAGACTAGTTAGCTGTTAGCAATAGCATTCTACAGAAATGTTTCTCACAACTATATCCACTGATGTTTACAGTGCATTATCAGCCACCGAGGCTATACTGTAGTAACACTCTTGAGATGTCAGTGAGTCTTGATAGTTAAACTAGATTTGAGGGTTTGGGATGATGACCTTCTGTTAAGAACACACTTAGCTTAAGTACCTTGTCAGTAAACACAAGGTTGCCTTGACATTTTCGGTCAAATTTATTTTCATTTGAAACCAATTCTTAAGGACATTATCATATGAGTACGGAATGCTGTAATATGCTGAGTTTAGTAGGTATATCCAAGATTTTTCTCTTCACTATGCTTACATTTTTACAGCTGGGATATTTCCTTTCACCACTGACTGAACTCTCACACAACCCCTCCCTGCTTCCTTTTGCCAGAGGATACTGAGCGTTCCCAGGTTGTGGAACTAAATCATTTTTGGTGGACACTTCCTATACCACTTAACTCTCAAGTATACTCCAGTGTGAGTTCATGTGTTAAAGTTTTACAGCCATACTGAAGGACTGCATTACATTTAGTACAACATGCAGGAATTTATGAAACATTAATGAGACAGCACATTCTGATTCATAAGAATTTACATGTACAACATAAATTAAAGTGTACAAATGGTTAGGAAGCTGGTCAACACTGTGCTATTCTTATGACTTCATAAATATGCACTGTCTGTGTGGAGTTTCTGTCCATGTTCTCCTGGTCCTCTGGTTGCCTCCCACTTCCCAAAAGCATGCTGGCATGTGAACTGGTTGCGCTAAATTCCCAAGAGGTGTGAATGAGGGGGTGAATGTTTGTTCATAGTGTCCTTCAGTGGACTGGCATTCCCACTCTCAGTGTTCCCTGGGATAGGCTTCAGTCCACCACAGTCCTGACCAGGTTAAAGCAGATACTGACGATGAATAAATGAATGAAAAAACGTAATATGGTATTTTCTCAATTTTTGAGAATATTTATAAATATGTTAAAATGTTAAAACGAGGCTATATGTACCTTTTTGCGTTCTGGTAGTGATGGGATGTAGTAAAAATATAGTATTATAATGCTTGAAAGTTGAAGATTGCAAAAGACCAGGCAATGTTTTTTTCAATCCTCAGCTATCGAAGTTTAGTGAACATGTTCTTGGCTGACAGGAATGGAACCCGATGAGGTCTTCTGCTCAGCCCATCCACTTCAAGGATTGATGTCTTGTGCATTCTGAGATGCTTTTCTGCTCACCACGGTTGTAAAGAATGGTTATTTTTAATTCAATTCAATTCATTTTTTATTTATATAGCACTTTTAACAATGGACATTGTCACAAAGCAGCCTTATAGATATCCAGATATAGTTATAGGTTTAGATTTGTTAGATTTATACGAGTTACCATAGCCGTCCTGTCAGGCTGTATCTCAAGGCATTTCCACCTACAGAACTGCTGAAGTGCTGAACCTTGCCCAGGCCAAGTTGGTTCAGCTGGACTCATCTAGTATGATCGCTAACCGTGGCCGAGCATGGAACTTGAAACATGACATCAATAATGCGACTGTTCCATTCGAGAATATTTGGGTTTATAGTGGATCTGGTTCTTACTGTATTGATGAATGGGAATTATAGTCGGCGAGTGAAGCTGCAAATTCCTAAAGCTGCCTCCGTAAAAATCTTCTGATACATGCAGCACGATTAAGTGTAAATTGCTGCACTGCATAAGTGATAAGTCTATTAGGCAATTAGGCATGTGAGAGGGCCATGTGTCACCGTGCTCCAAGCGACTCCAAATAAGCCACAAAGTAAGTAACATTACAAAGATGGACTCCATTGTGCTGTGCGAGAGTGCTTTTATTCCTGTTTTCTTCAAAACAAAAATTTGCATTGTAATGACGTAAGCGTACTCCGGCCTGGAACATTAAGTGCAATGTGAGTGCAGGCCAGCGGGGGAGTGGGGAGCGGGGACAATTTTGCTTGGGCACGGTAAAAGGCAACTGGGCCTAGTGTGGGTACATTATAACAATAAGGTGGAAAAGTGAAGTGATTGGTAAAAGAAAATGAATATTAACATCCAGTTAGCTATCGGTGGATGATGTAGAAGTACTGAGGGTACTATTAGAAAGGTGTATTGTGACATAATTTATCGTATATTGAAATGATATCATTATATCACCCAACTCTACTCTGTGACTGTATTAGCATGCTGGAAAAGTGTGTAGCTTGTGGAACCCCATGTCCTAGCAGTTCTGTTATTTGTGGAAACAAAAGGTGCTGAGCTCTGGAAGCCCACAGCATTTGGCCAGACTCAAGCTATTAAGTTTCTCCACTGACAGTCTGTGTGCGTGTGTGCCAATTTAATTCACGCTGCTTTCTATGGGTTTGCCCAAAAGGACAGGAAGTCTTGTACAAAGCCACCTTCCACCCTCCCTGTTTCTTCCGTTACCTTTTTCGCATTCACTCCCTTTTCCTTATTTTACTCATTCCCCATCAATGTGATTTTTCCCCCTCCCTTACTACTTCTTGCTCTTTTTTCCCTCACTATCTTTCTCATTCAATGTCTGGTGCCTTTACATGTCTACTTTAATCATTTTGCTTAATCATTAAGCACGTGCTTAGAACTGTTTCATATTTAACTAACGGTGGATGTTTTCCCATTGCATTTAATTCCAATTTCATTTACGGTCTGAATGTAAACTGAAAATGCTCAAATGTAGCTTTATGTGAACCTTATGTGAACTTTATGTGAGCTTTATGTGAAAAGGTTCATGTGAACCTTTTCTTAATAACAAAGCTAGCAGAGCTGTAAAAAACAAAGTTTATAATTTATTTGCTGATTTATCTGCATTTCTAATTGTTTAGATTAGAATTTCTGTCCCAGCACAGTTAATATTAGTTAGCTAATAAACAATTGATCAAATCTAGTTGATAATCAGTGTCTCAGACCTAAACATTTACCCATCATAAGTTGAAAAAGACTTCCAGTGCATTGAGAAATGTAGTAGCTTTGCAGAATTATATGGGGTTAATGGACTATGTAGAATTTCCTTAGTTTGCATTGAAATAGCTTTTTAAAATGTGGAGGTGAATGTCTTCCTGGCTAATTTTGCGAACTTTGGCTTTTTAACATATTTGTAGCAGTTTGTTTCACAACATGGTTGGCACTTAATATTGAATAGGTAAGTGAGTGGTAATAAAAAGGCATTTCTGTTACTTACTATGTATAATGGACTTTAGTACATTACTGTACAGCAGTAAATGTTTGCACAATTTAGTAATAACTTAATATGTAGCACTTAATAAGTTGTACTTGGTGAATATTTTGCAAGTTGAATGTGTAAATACTTAGTAACTAAAGTAATAAATACCTGAAATTTTGTGCTAATAAGTAGCATAAGAGTGGTAAGTAGTACCAAACTGTTTCATTAAATATATGCATAGCTGACTGAAAAGACTAGGTAGTGCAAGACAAGTTTAACAGTGTCTGTAAATCTATAACATTATTTGATATTTACCTGTAAGTAAGTGGCTACTGTAATGTTCAAACATGGTTCTTACCTTTTATTTAAAATCAGTTATACATTTTCAACTTGCTTGTAAGAACTATGTATTTACAGTATCTCACAAAAGTGAGTACACCCCTCACATTTTTGTAAATATTTGATTATATCTTTTCATGTGACA
>JANDJT010000124.1:8032433-8045297 GCA_024331685.1 Stegophilus panzeri
AGTGTTGTCACATGAAAAGATATAATCAAATATTTACAAAAATGTGAGGGGTGTATTCACTTTTGTGAGATACTGTACATAATAAAAGTATTGCATTGTATCACCAAGTACACATATGTAAAAAAGTTCACAATAGTTATTTGAATATTCAACATTCAGTGAATGTACTAGACATTATTAGCTAATAATAGCTAACTGTATGGATTAAAGTTTTCTACCAATATGCTGGATTTTCATCAAAATGATCTTACAGCATTGACGCATGTTTGTAAAAAGAACTTACAAGCTCAAATGTTTTATGCCGTAAAAGCCCAACATGGAAAGGCAGTGAAGCAAGAGAACCATGTTTTATTTCACAATAACTGCACTTTACATGACTTATCAGTTATGTTTTCACACATTGTACTGTGATTTTAAACCTTGCCAAAGAAAAGGTTACAGGCCAGCTCTGTCCAAAAATAGCATAAAATCATTGTACTTGGTGTATATTTTGTATGTGTAAGTATGCACAATGTGAAAAGAAAATACCTGGCAAAATTCAGCAGTTCGTGCTAATATAATAGTGGTAAGTAGTACCAAGCTGCTTTAGTAAATACATGCATATCTTCTTAAAAAGTGTCGGTAAGTACAAAACAAATGTAATAATGCTTGTGAATGTATAAAATGATTTGATATTCACCTGTAAGTAAATGGCTGTTGATGATGTCATGTTCAAACATTGTTCTTAGCAGTATGTGGTGCTTTATGTTTTTATCAAATTAGTTTTCAACTTGCAAAACATTACTTGTAAGAACTACATCAATAATAAATTCTGAGTGTTGGTAATGATTGACACTAATGTTCCCTTAACTAGCATTATTAATACCATTAGTTAATACCATTAGTTAACACTAACAAACTCTGAACTTCAGAATTAATGCAATGTAAGAAAAGTAATTAACACTAACAGTTATTGCTTTAGTTCCAAATACTAAACCAAATACACAGAACCTGCATTAACCACTATATTATGACATCCAAGATAAAATGCCTTAATTACTACATTACATACTATATTAAGTGCAATAGTTGTTCATTTCACCTTTTTTGAATGAACACCTATAGTTTAACTGTGTGCAGTTGCAATATTAACAATGTGTATAAATTTAATAACTGTTAAGTCTACCTTTTTGTATTGTTACTTTGTGCTTTCATATTATTTTTATAATTGTAATGTATTTACTTCATACTTTTTTGTATTTAACCTTGTATTTTGCACTTTACCTTTGATGATTTTTTATTTACATTCTGCAATCTCGAAACAATTAAATATTCTTCCAGGATCAATAAAGTTTATCTTATCTTAATCTTTTTTTTACGGTGGGTAGTTCATAAATGAGGCTGAAGGTTCCATTATTTCAGTTCAGTTGATCATCAGCATTTAGTAAAACAAAGTTAAATGAAATCATGCTAATGGCAGTGGACTAATTTTTAGTCATTAGCTGATGCAGATCGATTTATTTATATTTACATCATGTAACTAATACAATTACAATTACATCATGTAACATTTACATCAGGTATCTTACTTCATTTCATACTTTGCTAACATTACTCAGCATGTTACTTCATGGCTGTATGGTTTGTATCCCAGTGCGATAAATAATGTTAGCTTAGAGGAAGCTTAGGTTAAAAGCTTTACTTAAAATCTTTATTTATTATTGATTTGTTCAGTCAGCTTTGGAATGAAAGTTGAACAAGGATGCCAGTAAGCTATCACAATAAGCTGTGATAAAGTTTCAGTCACAAGCTTTATTTCACTTCTGACCTGGTTTATTTAATGACATGAACACTGTTTACTGCAGTACATTACAATACACATTACAATGCACATTACAATACACAGTGGTCCCTTGTTCACCGCAGCTACCTCTGAATAATTGTAATAGATGTTTCTTCAAATGAGTAATTTTCTATCAGGAACACAACCAAAAAATACTTTCTGTCATTTAAGATAAAGCCTTGGTTTAACATAGTCTGGGGAATAATATTTGCTTATGTGTGTGATAAATGTTTCCAGTGTGTGGAGGCCGATATGATAAATAATCTGTTGCGTGCATGATGACAAGAACTCTCCGGAAGGAGTATGTTTTAATAAAAGATAATCAGTGCGTCCTAGCTTTTCTAAAGGTCAAATAGTCATCGTATCATCTCATTCTGATCCGCTTGCCAAAACAGAGTGACAAGTGTGTCGTGAGTGTGCCTCTGTATGTCCTCAAAGGGTACAAACAGGACTTAAAAGATGGAACGTGCCTCCATGAGAAGAACCTAAACACTGGAAGTTCACCACTGCCTGCTAAAGCCTGATGTCCTCTCCACAGTCAAAATATTTGCTTAGACGGTCAGCCAGAGGCCCTGTTTGTGAGGATGTCTTCTTGAATGACGTAGCCATTTCCTGTATACATTGTGTGAAGGAAGTAGTTGGCATTTATTTACATCCTCACTTTGGTCAGAACACCAAATGGCTGTCCCAGTGGACCATGAGGAAACAATTGACACTCAGCTGCTGACCTCAAGGTCTCGTACGTCATTTCCTCTTTTAGAATTGGTTATCGTCATGATACAAGGCTGTAAACTGTTTTTGTTATATTAAATGTGCGTTTTTTTCATGCTGAGAACATCTGTGGAGCTCTGGAGCAGATCCTGCTGATCTGATCCTTGGCCAGTACTTTAAATTTTGAATGCTTCATTATTTAGAGGGTAATATGGATGGCGTTTGATGTATTCAGTTCAGCGGGATAATTCAAAGCTCTCTATGTTTGTTAAGAAATGTTAATTGTCGTTTGTGCTATCCACGATGGATCCTTATGACCTGTTTGGATCAAAATGAACCAAAGAAGTTTTTTCTCCAATATGCTTTGTTTACGATCGACGTCCTTTTGATCCCAATCACATGATTTCCGTCTCTTACTTAGACATATGGTTGAACTTCCATCAGGAAGAGCCATGTTTTTCTTTATATAAATGATACACCAAACAAAAGAATGCAAAATAGATGTGGAACATTAATAAAAAGGTAAGAATGAAAGTAAGAGATGTGTACATAAAACCACCTTTTACAGTTGTACTGCTTGGGACAATAGGACATACAGTATATTACTGACAGTTAGAGTAAGTGTATGTGGACTCTGTGGCAAGCTGTCTCTTCTCAAATGGCCTGAAACTATTTTCTCAACAATACTGTCAAATTAAGATTTTAACTGGTAGAGAGCAACATGTGCAATGTGATGATTGCTCTACTGTTTAACAGATATTTTTGTGATCCCTTGCTTTTGGGAAGGTTAGCTCAACTCTAAGGCTTATTTTCCTCCTCATGTCTCTCACAGGCCACCACACCATCTACATTGGCGTGCATGTACCTAAGAGCTACAGACGACGGAGACGCCATCGCCGGCGCACCAGCCACAAGGACAGGAAAGAAAAGGTGACAGAGCACACAGAGGAGACGAGCAGCAGCATCCTCAACCCGATCGGTAAGTGCTGGTCACATTAGCACTCAGTTCACTTCTCACACACACAGTTGTGTAGCACAATAATGTTAATGTCACCCATCATGTTATATCTCATAGAGGTCATTTTTGGGATTCATCAGTCTCATTATCTCTCCATTTTCAATACAATTTCAATATCAGAGCTCTATGTACTGACTAATGCTCAATAATGATCTGATACTGATGTCCTAAATGACTAAGTGTGCACATCTCTGTTGCCATGGTATACAGAATATTTATTTAAATATTTTCTTTAAACTCATTTAAATTTATAGTTATTTAAACAATTAAAAAACCCTCATGGGAACAAGACTAATGTTTTGACAAGATCAAAACTGCCATGTATTCTTTTTATTACAAGGGCATTTAGTCACCATACAGAGGTACACACCTATATGAGTGTGCACACACACACACACACACACACACACACACACTACGACACAAATCATCTTCAGATTGCTCAGTAAGCACTGTCAGCTCACAACAGCACCTAGTTCTCCTATAGTTAAGTGCTCTCTAGCTTTTAAACACACACACACACACACACACACACACACTCACATACAGTGCATTCACAAACCACTCAGTAAGAGCTGTCAGCTCATAGTGTCAGTGTCTATAGGACACTGCTGACTGCTGGTCAGAGCCAATATCCAGCCTGTATATCAGAGTGTTGGAATAAACACGTGTAAGTAATGGCCTATTCTAACTGGGCTCTAATTGCCTGATGTGAGTCACAGTGTGAAGTCTCAGTGTGTGTGTGTGTGTAGAGAGAGAGAGCGAGAGAGAGAGAGAGAGAGAGAGAGAGAGAGAGAAAGAGAGAGAGCGGGAGAGTTGACAAGGCATTTCTGTCATTACGATCAAAACATGGTAATGATGGCTCTAGGGGATAAAGGATGAGGAGGAGACAGGAGATGAGGGGAGGGGAATGAACATGATAGAAGTAGAAGGAGAAAGCGAGCAAGAGGAAGCATCAGTCAAATATTTGAAAGTCATCAGCAGTCTTAGAAAGGACTGTAGATGGAAATATTACTCTGTTCCACACTCATCTCTCTAAGGGGTTTTCTTGAGATCTAGAAATGTGCTATTAGGGTGGGCGATATAACAAAATATCAGATCACAATTCGCGAAGGCATTTGTACCATGCACGTTATGTAGAATGATATACAGTATATAGGTTTCATTAAAACCTGTTGCATTAAAAAAAATTCATAAAACAGTCCGTACAGGATTTTACAGTTTTTTTGTGATCCTTGAGGCCAAAATACTTGATTGCTGGATTTTTTAATCCAGAAAACTACTTGAATTGGCAAAATTGCTATTGCATAAAATTGTTTTGCACAGTCTTTCACAGTGATGCTTGTTTGTAAATGAGACAGACCTTTTATCTGTACTCAAGTTCAACGCACGTGAATTGAAGAGGGCTTTGGCTGAATGCGTGTTGTGATGATGTCACATGACATGTCTTGGCCCAAATCTGCAGGAAATTATTCAATGATTTATTTAATGTCCACAAAATAATATTTTTTAATATTTAAAAAATAGCAGTTTTATTGAATAAAATTAAAAACATATTTAACACTGATTTTTTTTTTTTTTTTTACATTTAACCTTTTTTAATTATTAGAACATATAAGCTGTGTCCATTCAAAAAAAAAAAATTACAGTATCTTCAGTATCTCAGAAAAGTGTATTGTGACATAATTTATCATGACATCAATATTTTATCGTCATATTGCCCAGCCTTCCGCCTCAGCCCTGTGTGCATGTAGTTGGCGTGTTCTCCTTGTGCTTCGAGGGTTTGCTCTGGGTACTTCAGTTTCCTCCCCCACTCCAAAGACGTCTTGTAGGCTGATTGGCATTTCTAAATTGTCCATAGTATGTGTCCAGGGTGTCCCCCGCCTTGTGCCCAAGTCCTCTGGGGGATAGGCTCAGGCTCTCTGCGACCCTGTGTAGGGTAAGCGGTACGGAAAATGGATGGATGGATTGAGTTCCCAGGTCTAGGTGCTATGTTCTGTATGTCTCTGAATTCACCAGGACTCTGGTATGTGTGTCCATGCGAGTGATTTTTGTTAGGAAACAAAGAAGATCAGAGAAGATTCTAACAGAGACGATCAGCACAAATGGAGCAGTAACAATGCGCTGGATTCTTGCCACTGACCCTCTGTAGTATAAAGCCTCTGTGTACACAGTTGAACTTTTGTCTTTAGATGGATTGCTTCCTGATTGTTATCTGTAATCCGGATGCTCGTTTGTGATTATCAACCATTTCCTATTAAAAGCCATGACAAAATAAGTAGTAAATCTGCCTAAACTGGGAATAGTGTGTAGTTGGTGCTTCTTGAAAGCACTGTAGGATACGGGAGAGTTTAAAAGAGGTCCGTTTTTGAATTGTAATTTAACTTCTGGGTTTTTGTACGTGTTGCAAGTTAGAAATGCCCTCATGTCATCAATCCATCCCAATCCTACTCCTTTTATTCCCATCCTGGTTATGGTATGCTGTTACCAGTATTATATTATGCTATTGCAAAATGACAAGAGGTCACACTGGGGAAGTCTGAACCTCAGATGCAATTTGAATTGTAGAAATTACCAACTGAAATGACAAGAATTACAAAAAAAAGAAATAAATAAAAACAAAAAACTAAAATTGTAAAGTACAGAGAAAGTCTTTCTTTTTCAAGATATTGAATAGGAGTTAAACCTTTAAAAATTATAGAATTTTTTTTTATTTTGTTTTTGTAAGAGTGGAGAATAATGTCAGTGGATTTAGCTAGTGCAACAGTGAGCTAAGAATATTGTTTAGAATTGGTATTTGTTTGATGACTGATACTAGTTGCAACTTTTATGTGTAAGGTCTTGTACTGTAGATTATCTGTTACATTTTGATCAATTTATAGTACTGTGCAAACTTTTAGTCACCCTATTTTTTTTAAGTACAAACTTTGTTATATATTTATATTTTATAACTTCTACATTATCAAGTCAGTACAAAAACATTTCCAAACATTCATTTTCTAGCAAAAATTTAATGTTACAGAAAAATGTTTGTATGTCATTAACAAAAGCAGTATATTACATAAGAGACCACTTTTTAGACAAAAAACACTATGATGGCTGCTGAGATTTGCTGCATAAATAAGAAGCGACAGTCAAAGTCTCCAGAAGAGCTGTGGCTGGTTCTGCAAGACGCTCAATAAAACTTACAGCTCATTTCCGTATAAAACTGCACAGATTGCACCTGAGACTACAATAAAAAACAAAAACAAACTATTGCCACACCAAATATTAACTTTGTTTAATTGACTACTGTTTACTGATCTTTATAGTATTTTTTAAAATGTAGAAACATTTAACTTAATTATTTTTGAAGTCATCTTTGCACTACAGCATTTCATGTGCCTAAGACTTTTGCACAGTACTGTATATCGATTTTTTTCTTACAATAGGTTTACTATTGTTTATCATTTACAGTAGGTATATTTATTATTTTGTAAACTCTGCATACACAAAAAAGAACCAAAGACAAGCTGCCCTTTGGGTGGTCCTGATTCCACTAAGAAGTCATACACATTTGCTGTTGTTCTAAGCACAAGGGGAAAACCTTCTGAATTCATTCTTTTTCTTTCCTTTAAGTAAAAGGCTGCTATTGTAACTGAGTCCCAGTAGAGGATTTATATGTATCCAATAACATAAGCAGGTATCATTGAAAGCTGTTCATGGTGTGGGAAAATCCTCTGGTCTGAGACCAACACATTCCACTGAAAAGCAGGTTTTCAAGAGATGTGAACAGGATTCATGTACTTACATAGTACTTAGATCCTTCAATGCTAAGTAGCATATCGGGCGGCAGTTTCTCTCCGGCGTTTGCAGTGTTTCGGCGTCATCTCATTCAATATTCAATGACCAGAAATACTTCAGATTCATGTAGGAACTTTTTGAAATTTTTATAAATCATTTTGTTGCCTTTTTCTACCTTCATCACAGAATATCAGAGGTTCTGCTCAGTGTTTTTACTTAAATCGTTTGCACTGTTCATGAACATGCCAAAATGATATTGACAGCTGAACTTTACAATAAACAATTTTCTGCTCCAGGGGAAGATTTTAACACATGTAGTCATTTTTACATGTAAAATTTTGTATATGTGTGTGTTTTCTTTTAATTATAGATAGCGCATGGGGGAGCAGTTCTTTCCCAGGTAAGCTCATTTTCATTTATATAGAAGAAAAAAAGCGTAAATTATTAAACCTTCTCCCCAAGAGACATATAATCATTTATGCCTGTCACATTCATTACATATTTACCTAATCCCACTTATTTAAGTCGATCGGGATTATCTAATGGAATCCTGATTCTAATAATGTATATTTTCCATATAAATTTACAGTAGGCAGTTGGTAAATGCTAAATTTATTTTGATTTGCTTCTGTTTATAAGCAAATAGCTCAGCCTATTTGGATCATTTATTATTTCAAACATTATTCTCAGTCTCTGTTTTGAAACTATTTTACATAATAGTTTTTGCTATAGTACATCATTTGTTGATTTTCCTGATCTGCTGACATTTTGACAGACCGTATCTGATTACAAACCCGATTGATTAGACGTATGGCTATTTTGCTATGGCAAGCAGTTATCCAACAACGTGATCAAACCGTGACATAAATAACACTTGGCTAACAAGGTTTTAGACATTTTTAGGCGGATGAACCAGAGTGTTTGTTAAACTGGCTCCTTAGCCAACAAAGTCTTGCAGGAAAAAATTATGAATTGTGGCCACGGCCTTTCTTTTTGGACAGTTTGCCCCCACATAGCTGAAGCATTTTCTTCCTCTTTAAACACAGTGACTTTTCCAACAATAACAATTTGAAATTTAGTAATGAATGGCATGTCATGTTTTGTAATTGTGTATAGTTAGATTTAATGTTATGGAACCTACACAAGACAATATATTTCCTGTTATCACTTACATTATAACAGCTGCAAACAGTTCTCTCATTAGCCTCTATTCTCTCTTCTCTCTCTCTTCTCTCTCTCTCTCTTTCTCTCTCTTCTCTCTCCTCTTTTCTCATCTCCTCTCTCGTTCTGTCTATCTCATCTCTCTCTTCTCCTCTCTCTTTCTCTCTCTTTCTCTCTCTCTCTCTCACTTGTTGTGGTACAGAGGATCATGTATTAGATCATGTTTCATCTCTATTCTAAAACTCACAAAAATGAGATAACTTACTATAGCTTTATTATAAAAAGCTTTATTATACAATATAGACTTCTTAAGCTATATTGTAAATTTTAAATGAGTCAAATTTCACAATAACGTAACCACAAGCTAGTAAAATAAGATTCAAGTTCATTGACCATTGAAGAAAGTAATTTATAAACCATGGTTCATGTTACTAGGGTGAGGTTTGTGAGCCGTAGTAATATGCTCTAATTGCTTTGTAAAATAACTCCTGGATATATGTGGTGTGCTGTGATATTGTATTTATGGTGTTGGTGCATCTTATTTTTTGTGAGGTTACAACACAAAGTGCACAAAGTACAGTATGAGGCTGTTATTGCATACAGCTTAAGCACAAATCAGCAGTGTGAGCTAACATTAATGTTAATTAACCATTAACAAGCATCCCTCAATAATCAGAGGATGAAGTCCGACATAGACAAGGCTCTGGTTTATATGGGAATAAAGATTAACCAGTCGGTGTGATGCAGAACTCTGTATTTCACAGAAAGTGTTGACATATATTTAGCCAGTTTATAATGTTATAATGTTATGCAATAAATGTAAGCTCAATGTTGCTCAAGACACTCGTGGCCTAAAGCCAGCTGCAGAATGGAGTGAGAGCTGAGATTCATGAAAACATGAAAACCATACCACTTTTGTCCTTTTTTTCTGTTTTCACAGTTTCCCTTCAGTCATTTTGTTGCTTTCCCACTTTGATGCATTCAATAATAATATAACAGTTAATAACATAAAAGCCGCTGGATAACGTTGTCTTATATGTGCCCAAGTTGTTGGTTTTTTTTGTGTGGTCTTGCTTTTGTTTAAAGTGTGTCACTGGCATTTAGCCCGAGTTAATCCTCTTTAAAGCAGTCCATACTTCTAACCACAGGTTGTAATTAGATAATCTTACCTTCTTCCGCATCCTACAGCTGCTCCATCGTGTACAATGTCTGACTAGAAAGAAAGAATGCCTCAGTATCTCAAACCCAGACTGCATTTTAAAATGTTCTCTTTATCTAAAATGGTTCAGAACAGGAAGATTAACCAGGTCACAGGCCTCATTTAGTCATAACCTGTACTAAACTTTATACTTTAGAACTTTACTGTTACTATGGTGGTGTCTGATAGTTAATTATATATGTATGTTAGCTTTGGTAAATCTACTTAATTATTTATTCTGTCAAAGAGAGTTGAGATAATAAAGGATTTGACGTTATTAGAGCTTTCACTTGGATTTTATTTTGGTGAATTATTCCAAGTAATTGCTGCACAGGATGCACACAGTGGGGAGTGCTGTTATAGGTAAATAATTAACAACAGGGTTGTGTGTCATGATCCCAAAGTGGGTTATTCCTCTTATACCACAGCAGTTTCTCAATGCTAACTTCTTTATTTATTTATTAAAGATTGGCACATTGTACTCTTGCATGTTAGGTTTAATGTTGTGGAAACTCCACGAAACAAATTCGTTCCTGTTATCACTTATGCTATAGCAGCTATAAACAGTCACTGTCTCACCAGGCTCTCATTTTCCTTCTTGAAGTTAATAAGACAAAACACGCAGCTTGTCATGTTACAGAGAAAATGCTAAGGACTTTCTGAAGACCTTTCCCTTGTTTGCATTTAGTGACAACAACAAAACTCCATGAAGTTCAAATGCAGAGATAGCTCGGCCGCCGAACTGAGCAATGAGGGTAAAGGCTGAAAAACAGAAATAGAAGATATTTTGACCTGACCTGTATGATGATAAAATCGAAAGCAGAATTATTTTGACACTTCTATTGTAATAAAAATATTTAATAATATGTAATATGAATAATAAGCAAGCTCTAAATCTTTCATCAGCTGGACAGACCGGTCTGCCCTATGTTTATAGGACAGCATTTCTTTTATCATAATTGAATGATTAGTTTTATTTAGCTGAATTTATGAGTTTGTGTTGGCTCGCTTTCTTTCTTTCTTCCCTTTTCTTCCCTAAATATACTTTAATTAATGCCAGTAATATCAAATGACTGGTTTTCACAAAATGTTCTTGATGGTACTCTTAGTTTTTGATTTCGTGAACTAGCATGAGGATGTTTTTTTTTTGATAGAGACTCTTCCATAAGTTGCTCTGGATAAGGGCGTCTGCTAAATGCTGTAAAAGTAAGAAACATAAGAAATCTTTCAATTTAAACTCAGTAATGTAATCCAGATATAAAAGTGCAGTAGTCAATGCATTAGTTAGTCTTATGCGTAAATGTGCACACGCTCAGGAGCACAAGTAGGATGCGAACGTTGTTCTGAATTTTGGGGATTTTCATGAATACCAAATTTCTTTGTGTACATGCTCGTACGAATGATTTGTTCTCATCTAGCTTGATAAATGAGGCCCATTTTAGTGAAATACCAAACAATAGAAACAATAATGCATTAGAATGTGCATTCATAATATTAGATGGCTTTGAGGATTTACCCGGTTCATTGAATAACTGATTTAAATTTCACACAACCTGCTGTAGCATTATTGTTTATTATTTCTTTAGGTAATTTGGATGTATAGTTTATGACTACAATAATGTTGATGTGAGGTTATTTTGACTGCATTCAGTGCGACATTACAAGCCGAAACTTAAAACGATAAAATAAAAATTAATCCAATTTCTAGTCCTGTAAATTCATTTATGTGTGAACGGGGTTCTGAAGGAAATGGCCAAAGTCACTATTAATGAGAGGAATAAATTTGGGTAAACCCAAAAGTAGAAGATTCTGGACTGGTAACTGTAGAATGACCAACCAAGCAATTGTGGTTCATTTTAAGAGCAAGGCCTTGCATTATCACCCTAGCGTTGGGGAATTTTATTGCACTATTTCATGCAGACTTTGAGTATTTACCATTGTTAGGAAGCAGTAAGCAGTAGCTGGGTGGGCATGAGCTGAAAGAACAATTGCCAGTCTCAATGCAGTGCCATTGTGCTGCAAACAAAAGACAAAAGCCACTGATCATAGGCATGTGACACCTCAAATGTGTTTTCTGTTCTTTCCTTTTCCATCGTACACACAGAACTTAAAAACACAGATATAAAAAACCAATGAGGCTGTTGATGGTATATTCATCTGGACATATTATATGTAAACCAGAAAGGCCAGGACAGGACTGATAGTCTAATAGTAATGACATTCCTGTATATTCTGATAAACTAAGTAGAGCTGGACTGTAGCTAGGTTTTACTGATGCAGATTTATTTGTCTCATGAATGTTATTTCTAAAAATGTTTTCAAATCTCTGCAGCTTTGTTGTCAGTATTAAACCCCAAAATTATTACAAGTATTAAAACCATCTGGATATTTTTATTTAAGATGTTTTATCTCATCTGTAAAAGCATTCTGGGGTACAAATTTGTTTTATGTGAACCTAAACTTGGTAAACAAAATGTCATAATTGTTATTGAGATATTATGCTAAAATATTTTACCCAGTAATGCTAAGGTAGTTCTTTGCTTTTTTTTTACACCCTGAAATTTATGTGTACACATCAGCAGAACATCAGAATGAGTAAAGATCAGTTTTACACCTTGGGTTTTGGTTCCTAGACTCCCTAAAAGCATCTTTCTTGTACAAAAAAGCTTGAAGTAATTTAACCTCTAGACTTCAATGCTGAAATCTTAACAATGCGGTGTGTTTGCCATTGCTGTTTTCTTTTTCTTTTCTTTGTTAATTTTACTCCTCACAGGGAAAACAGTGAATGTAGACCACTGAATTGAATTTCAAGTCCTCTTTGTGTTATGATATGTAGCTAATCACATGTTCCAGGCAGCTTGTGTTGCCAAGAAAAGATACAATGCCAGTGTCCTTGTCCTATTTATTTGCAACCAGGAGATGTACAGTGTTTTAACAGACAGCTGGAACAGGGTTTTCAACATGGAGATCATTTCCAAACACCTAGACGTCCTGTTATCTTTTATTTGCAATGCTCGCTTGTTTATTTATGTAGGGTTTATCCGTGGTTAGACTCCACATCAGGATTATAAATATGGTGGAGCCAAAGTATGTCTGGTTCAGTTCTGGATTTAATAAATAAATAAATAAATAAATAAATAAATAAATAAATAAATAAATAAATGTGTGTGT
>JANDJT010000124.1:8057123-8073478 GCA_024331685.1 Stegophilus panzeri
CGACATTTCTGTATTATAAATTCTTTATTCTAATATTTTGAGGTACTGGATTTTTGATTTCCATGAGCTGTAAGCCATAACCATCAAGATTAAAACAAAAAAGGCTTGCAATATTTCACTTTATGTGTAATGAATCTAGAATATATGAAAGTTCCACTTTTTAAATTAAATTACGGAAAAAAACAACATTCCTACCATATAAAAGTTTTTTGAGATGCACCTGTATAGTTTTTCAGAGAGAAAAATTAGTGGTTATATTTTTTGAACCAGAACTTTTTTCTGTATTGTTCCAGTGTTGGAAGGTTGGCTAAAACTGCACAAGAACAGCTTTAGGAAGGCATTCTCTTATGTATTTTTTTATTTTTTTTTATCTTAAGACCTTTATTGTTCGGTTATGGCTACTGTATTTTTAAATGTGTTATATTGTTGCATATTTTCAATGTTTATTGATGGAATTTAACTGCCCGTAGTTATCCATTATGGGTGAGTAAAAACATGCATTATAACAACAAAAATAACAAAACAATCCATGCTGAAATTGTTCACTGAAATGTCTTATAATCTACACACTACACATGTGGCTGATGGGCATTAGATTAAATACTTCTGGAGTAAAATGTTAATTAAATTTTCTCTCTCTGTGTATGAATGTTTTACATGCTACAGTCAATAAGAAGTTTATAATGTTGTTGAGAATGTAACTTGTTATGTACAGGTTAATCTCAGTCAGTTATTAGCTTTAGATTAGTAATACTAATCATTATCATTAAGGCAATGACCTGGGCAAAGTACTTGTCCTAATGAAACATTTCCTTAAGTGCTGTGTAAAACAAAATTTTATGATCTAATATATCAGTAAACTTATGACGTACCTATTTATTGGTTTCCATTGATCATTCCTACTTTAGAAGGTCTCTCCTAGTGAAAGTTGACCTACAGTATTGCATATTCAGACGGGTGAAAAATTATAGGGAAATAAAAAACATGATGGCTCTTTTATGTTGTCTGGCCATTTTGCTGGCATGGATTGGGTCCATTTTCCCCTTAAAGGGAAGTGTAACTGCAAATCCATACAAATTTCTGATCAACGTTAGCCTATGGTGGTATGAGGGATTTTTTCCAGGATGACCCTGACCACATCCCCAGGGCACTGAATAGTTTGATCAATATGAAAAGGATGTAAATCATATACTATGGCCTTCACAGGCACCAGATTTCAACTCAACTTGGGAGTTGCTATGGGAGATTTTGGGAGGGAATATATCTTTAGGAAGAATGGTATTCATTGCTCTAAAAACATTTTTGTGCACTGTGTATTATTGCCCCAAACACTTTTGGAATCTTCATTAGTATGTATTGAAAGCTCAAATCATGATTAATCCAGTAAACAAGTTACTTTGGCATTTCACAAAAATGCGTCTCCACTTTCTCATATTCTTTCAACTTACTCTTAACACCACTTCTTTGGCTTTTTGCAGTGCCTTTCTTCACTTTGCTTCAATTCTTTTTCCCTGTTCCCTGCTGCTAAAAGCTCGTAGTTCATTTGAGAGCTCAGTGCCTTGTCTAACAGCTCCCGCCTCCGAGGAAGATCTGAGCGCCTCGGGAAGTCCGAACACAGGATGGCTTAGTAAGTCTAGTGACTGCTCTAGGATCCCCCATTAGAGTCCTTACCTTTGCATGCATGCTTTATTACATTGTGGAGTGATACAAGTGTTTAATAACTCATCTGTTTGTCTACTAAAGTTTGTCCATCCTGATTTGTGTTTGTGCCATTTGGATCCAGCCACTCAACCTCATTGTTCTTGTGGCATTAAAGTTTCCTGCCAAGTAGTCATAAAATGAGGCTTTGTTGTCTGTTGATATCATAATTATCTCCTCCAATAGTCTGTTTATAACTGGAGGTCATATTGCAGTTTGGTCTTTGATCTTCAGCCCAGTCATTCAGTCACAGAATTTTCCATCGCCCCATCTTATTACAAACATAGATTTCGATCAGTATTTATCAGTAGTACTGGATTGGGAAGTTAAAGTACAAAGATCTGCCCTCTGCATTTTTTTACCCCGCTATTTAAAAAGAATTATATTTGTGAGGCCAGGTTTTGTTTTTTCTGCATCAAACTGCCACCCATGCCATTGTTGTGTTTTTTATTTATTTATTTTATTATTAGTCATTGTTAACTGTGTAAATATTCCCACCGTGGTATCAGGGCTACTGTTTTTTTTCCCCTGATTCTTTTGTTCCCTCAGCATAGCAGACTAGTCTTGGGTTCATATAGCTTAATGCTTAATCTGCAGGACATTCCACCTCACCAGTAAGTATTCCCAATATTCAAAACATTAAATTCAATCTTAACCTGAAGTCCAATGTATGGTGAGAAGTTTCAAATTTTGAGAAGAGAATGTGGTACAGTGTGTCCGTTCTTATTAAGTAAAGTCACGCATGTTAACTTGCACATCTGTATTTAGCTTTAAAGGAGGCTGTTTGGAGTTGCATGGTCCAGCTTATGAGGTGTTCCCTATTTCACTTCATTTGGTTGTCCATGACAGACACGGCATTACTTCGCTCTCCAGCTTATGCATGCTAAATGGAATGGGTCACTGTCTCTATTTGTGCTGAACTCTCTTTCTCATTGATTTGGTGCCAATTATCATTGATTTGCGAGCTGAGATTACTGAGCTAACCATATCAGGGCTGATCATTTTTCTCAGGTAGTCCCGCCACTGCACATAGAAACCTGAAGTCAAGCAGCATGAATGATATATCTGATAAACCAGAAAAAGATCAGGTATGTCCATTTCCAAATATTCTCCTTCGCACATGTTTTCATGTTTAAATTATTATTTAAAATGGCTTACACATTAGCAGAGTGACGATGTTCATGGGCGAGTAGGCTGTGGAACAGCTTTATACAAAACTTTAGGCCACCTTGTTGGTAATTAGCAAGTCTAAGGTACATCTTCACATTGCATTCAGGACTTGATCTGTCCCATTTGTTTATCTTTCTCCATGTACATGTGATTCCAACATAAACTATCAAGCAAACATTTCTGAACACCTTATCTAACAAGGTACAAAATCCAAACAAGTTAGTTCTTGTTATGACTTACATTATAGCAGCTATACAGCCATCGTTCTTTCTTGTCATGTTGTCTAGAAACCGTTAAGATATTCTCCATCCTGATTTCATCTTCATCTCGTATCTTAAAGTGACTGCTTTACCCCTGACGGTTACAAAGCACTGACACTGGAGCCTCCTTCCAAAACTGCTAAATAACCCTCTCAGAAACCTTCATATCAACAGATATGAACACAACAGATCAACACATGGTTTTAAATCTGTTTATGTGAACGATGTTTGTGTGTAAGTTGTTCCTGTAGAAACAATAATTTATTAGAATGAACCCATGCCTTAATATAAACCTTGCAGCTGGAACTACTGTCTGAGCTGCTGTTATAGAAAGTTAATCAATCTGACCAATCAGAATTGAACATTCAACATCTCTATGGAATAAAGAGTTAAGAAACTTCAGGTGTTTAAAAACTGACAGTATGTCACTTACTTTTAGCCATGCATTGTCCATTGGCTCTCTAGCCACCGGGAAAATGGGTCATAGAGAAAGTGATCAACAAAAAACATTTTCCAGAACATGAGAGAAAACTCGTCTGCAATCTTAACCGGTAATGCTCGGCTGCTTGCCGGGGAAATATCATTTTAATACTCTCTGATGTGGAACAACACATCACATGAATGCTGGAGAGTTTTCCTGTCACCTGACAAGTATGGGTTAATTTACTGTAATTTAGGACAAAACTTTAATCATAGAAGGATGCTGTGAGTGCAGTATGTCCTGTGAATGTTAAAAGGCAACCCTCACCACTATGCACTAGCAATATAAACATCTTGTTAAATAATTAGTCAAGACAATATTTCTGTTTTTCTCCTGATAGTGAGTCATAAGCCATTTATTGGTGCAAATCCATCTTGATAAACATGATATATATGTATGCAGTCCACCATTTGTCACTCAGTTTATAAATAATTAAGAATTTATTATACAGTGCATATGATTAAATGCTTATTTAGCCAGACTGGGCACATCTGTTCATTTTCCCGGCAAACAAGCATTTGGTCACTTTTAAAAATTCACTCATGGCATAATTTCCAACATTTTTCCTCCCTTTTTCCTCCTGTAGATTCATAGTCATTCAGTGAATAAGCAGGAATAGTGTCTCTCTGTTTTATGTAATAGTTATTCAAGTGGAAATGTTGTAGAATCAACAACTTTCTTGAATCCATTTGTATTGAGAAACAAGTCTAGCGGGTTATTTTAATAAGATTTGTGCAGTCCTAATACCAAATACCATGTTTCATATTTACAAATCCTATTTGTCCATGTTTTTGACAACTGTAAGCTCTATTAGAAAGATGGTGATGCCCTAAAAACTGCAGCAGCTTTCCATAGCACCCTGATGTAATCATTATCATGTCAGAAAAGTATTTCCTGCAGATGTGACTATGGCCTGTGTGAGATCTGCATGGACATTTTTTTTTTCTTAGCTGCATACATACTTTATGTTATGAATTTAATCTTATTGTCAGCCTGATTAGTGCCATTTCTAAATAAATACCTATACTATGTACACTTCCTTTCCATAGCTGTGTAAGTCTGTTATCTTAGCACAGTATCTGTAATGCTCTTCAGTTACTTTAGTGTCATGGGTTACAACCCCTTACGTGTTGAATGCACTCTATACTATAGTATGTGTTTTGGCTTTGAGAAATAAAGTGAACAGTAAATCTGACTGTCCTGTATATTATGTTGCTCCACTGTTGCCACACGTCTGCTGCCCCTTGGTACAATAGCAGATAGTAACTTTCTTAGACAGTAAGTTGTTCTGTGCTTTAGGGTGAAATGTTTCTGCTGAAGTGTTCTCCTGTCAATGACTAACAAGGTAGTAAACATATCAGCTCAATCTGACAGTTATTGCAGAGTGTTAATGCAGTCTTTTGCTGGATTTATATATGTCTTGATGTTGCAAGAAAGCCGAATCAGAATTTTATTACACCAGCATTAATAGATTTTTATATTTAGACAATTAACAACTGAAGGGTTACATTCATATCGGCTTTTGAAGTTCACTGTAAGCGTAGATAAAGAGAAAGGTTTAAAAGTTTACCCTGTCATAGTACTAAATTAACAGCTCACAAAAATGTTGAGATCAGTGACTTTGGAGCCAATGATGAAAGATAAGTTGTCTAGCAGTACTTTGTGTTACGGGGTGGACAGGGTAGGGTTTGTAGGGTATTAATTATCTTTAGCCTGTAAATTTTAAGATTTGGCACCAGTTCAAAGGCTGTGTGTAAGCAAAAGAAGTGAGCTTTGAAGTTGTACTTCAGTATGTCAGCAGTAGTGGGTGCATGGCATCGTTTCGCTTCATTGTCAACGTTACCAATGGTTTTTGTGGAAAATGAATTGGTATGCAGGACTAAGACAAGGCACTTGCTGAACACCAGCCTTGTTTGGATAAATGGGCACTTGTTGCCATTCCCAGGAATACATCTACCACCATTTATGTCTTGGTTTGGCTTGTAGAACAACAGAGCTCAGTCTTTATCCAAGACTTTGTTTGGGCAATCTTTTTTTCTGTATTTGCTGGGTTCATTAAATTGCCACCGTGTCTGTCCTTTCAGCTGAAGAACAAGTTTATGAAGAAGTTGCCCAGGGATGCCGAAGCCTCCAATGTGCTAGTCGGGGAAGTGGACTTCCTGGATGCACCCTTTGTGGCCTTTGTGAGGCTGCAGCAGGCTGTCATGCTGGGAGCACTAACAGAAGTGCCAGTTCCAACCAGGTATGACCTAAACCATACTTCACAAATCTGAACTCACCAGATATTTTGTTATCTAAAACCCTTGGCTACTCATGGAGACAGACTTTGATTAAGCTCAAGTGTCAGGTCATGAAGAATTTGATTAGCTGCATAATGATTAGAGATCAGAGAAAACTTTGCAGGTCACCATGAGCAGGTCTGGGCCTCCATGATCTAAGTAAATGCTTATTTATTTATTTATTTATTTATTTATTTATTTATGAAAGTGTCAAATAGTTTCACTTCATCTACCATTTCGAATTATTCTGAGATGCACAGTATATTACAATAAGGTGAATTTTTCCATACAGGTTCCTTTTTATTCTTCTCGGCCCCAAAGGCAAAGCCAAGTCATATCATGAAATTGGTAGAGCCATTGCCACCCTTATGTCTGATGAGGTATGAGAAATAAGAAATGTTCAGCCTAGACACTATATCTATTTTGCTTTATTATTATTTTTAGCCTTTAGATACTGACCAACATGTTCACTTTGAAGGTTTTCCATGATATTGCGTACAAAGCCAAGGACAGACAAGATCTGCTTGCTGGCATCGACGAGTTCTTGGATGAGGTCATCGTCCTCCCTCCTGGCGAATGGGACCCTGCCATCAGGATAGAACCTCCAAAGTCCCTCCCATCTTCAGACAAAAGGTCCGGATTCGATTAAGATTGGCATGTCATCTATATATATGTTTTTGGTTTTTTTTATAGATCTTTATGATTTCATTAGATTTCCTGCTACTTCTTCATAATGATCAAAAATGAGTGGATAAGTTTGTAGGCCTTCCTTTTAAGATTCATATATTTATCACCAAAGAGGCTAATGCTTCATATCCTAGTTTCGGTGCAGTTAGTGACTTTCATATAGAGTAGCCAGTAGCATTCGGTCAAAGAGGAAAAGGAGCAGGGCACCAGTTAAATAAATTTCTCATCTGTGCAGGACAGGTGACTGCATGCTGATGCCTTGACCTGCTAGTAATTTATTTTAAAGGATTTTGGGTAGCTTAAAAGACATTATAAACAAAAACATTAACTGTGATGTTCAGTGGGATGTTTATGTATGTAAGTGTGCTGATTTGCAAAAATATGACATACACAGTTGCTAATCACATAAATCACCTTCACACACATTCATACCTTGGACACTAATATGACTTATGGAAATTGTACAAAATCAGTTTTTTCTTTAGTATTTGTCTAGTCTTAGGGCACTTTCACACTTTTTGCAGAGTTCAATCAGAGCAAAATTAATACTTTTGGTTTGTTTATTACTGCATGTTGAAATTAGGTGAATGAAAAAAGTTCAAAACCTTTGCTAAAAGCATCTATGAAGCGCAAAAATTGAACACAGAGGCAGCGTTAAAAAAATAATTTTATTTTAAAAATGGAATTATATAAGTTACTGCTTACAATGTGTTCTGTATTGCATTCATTCAGCTTTATATATTTATTTATGTTCGGTCACTTCTTGTTCACACATGGCATTTCTTTAGAGCTATAGTGCTGTCCTTTGGCACAGTATGTTTGGTTCACTTCCTCCAGTTGATCAAATTTGAATCACTTTGTCACTATCAAACTGTTCACTTCGAATCGGACTGAGAGTACCTCACTCAGATGCTCTTGAAAACGTTATTTTGGTGTTCTCACTTGCCCAAAAGATCTGCACATCCAAAAGGTGCCGTTTATTTAGCATGGCTTGAAAGAGCCAAAAGTATCAGCTTGGCTCTGGTTATAACTCAGTGAACAGCCTAATAAATGTGAAAGTGTCCTTAAAGCACTGGCTAAGTGGGGACACTGTTCATACTGACTGTCCTATTCAGCGTCTCCTGTCTGCTTGTGTCTGTTTTCCAGGAAGAACATGTACGCCGGAGGGGACAATGCACAGATGAATGGAGACACGCCTCATGATGGAGGCCACGGTGGTGGAGGACACGCCGTCGGTGATGAGCTGAAAAAGACAGGGCGGTGAGTTATTGAGTTCCTCTCTTTTCTATTATGTTTCCCTCAGGTCAGCAGTTCTAAGAATAGCAGCTCAAACGGAAACAACCATTGTAAAGTGCCAGCGTCTTGTGAGGTTAAGAGATCTGAGAAACAGGAAGACTCCAGACTGATTTCTCATACACATTTTTAAAAAGTTGAAATGGTTTCACTTGCATAATATTGATGATGTGGCTGATACTGTACAAAATATTACTTTAGTTTATCAATGGAACGTCACCTCTGACGTTCTCATATAGTCCAAGAACAGAATTTGTCTGAAGACCAGGTTTGAGTGCTTTGTAATATTAAATAGATATTAGTATAAACAGACTGTGTAGAACATGAAAGCATTGGTGTGCTATTATAATATACATAATGGTATTTGTAAACTTGAGTTCAATACTTATATTATATTTATGCGGGGAACGCTATGAAGCAATGTAAAAGCATGAGACAACGTAAAACAAGAAAGACTAATATGATGAAAAGAATGGTAGAAATTAGAAGATTATAAGCATTCAAGTAAACATCTAGCATATAAACTTCTGGTCTATTCTGCATGAATAGTCTGTCTTTAACAATATGGCTGCCACCCTAATTATTCCTTAGCATTTGATCCAGCACATCCTGTTATTTTTTTGCACGATACTACTGTACTGCAAGTGTGCAAGGTCTCCAATTAAGATGCTGTCTTCTCTGATGAAAAAAAAATTGTGGACAATTAATAATCAATTAATAGTGCCACATTTTTGCATTGAATTTTAGCTTTGAATGACATTTCATTTTTTTAAGAGTATTTACAGGACAAAAGTACTGAGCTGATTTCACATAAAAAGCCTTTAGTTCAGCAGGTCAGAGTCATACATAAATGAAACACACCGCTTTTTCAACAAACAAACTCCACCTTATGTACTTATGTAGTTATGTCAGGGGTCATAATAGCAATGTGTGCAATTTTCAGTAATATCTCCTCACTAGTCAGGCAGCACAACTCTGAATATGGCCTTGTGTTTACATTTTGTAGATCACTGAGCTCTCGTTTGCTAGTGTATTTTTTAAGAATATAAGAGTTTTGTTTAAACTGCCGACTGTAGCATATAAGCCTGTGATATGACTCAAACTGTTTTGTATTCTTTTTATTCAGTTTTTGTGGAGGCCTTATACTTGACGTTAAAAGGAAAGCCCCGTTTTTTGCCAGTGATTTCTATGATGCACTGCACATCCAATCGCTGTCTGCCATCTTGTTCATCTATTTGGGAACCGTTACCAATGCAATCACTTTTGGTGGTCTGCTGGGAGATGCCACGGACAACATGCAGGTAAAGCACATTATACTACTTGTAGTATTTTGTCCAACTTTTAATGATACTTTATTACTATACTACAGTCTACTATATAAACTGTACTGCCATCATTGAGTGTAACTATATAGAATAAAACACTATAATGTAATATGTATTATACAAATTCAAGCCTGATATGGATTCAGATTATGGGTTATAATTTATTAAACATTCGATTTAACTACATATACAATATAAATAAGTCGATATTTTCAAAACTAGAACTAACACTTACTATGATTTGCAAAGTGATCTAATGATTGCTTAACTACCGTGCCCTCCACTAATAGAAGTCATGGTCGAACAATTTCCTGTTCCTAGTCACCCAGGTGTACTAAAAAAATTTAAAATATCAATGGAAATATATTTCAAATATATTTTTCTTGTATGAATTCATAGGGGTGCCAATAAGTGTTGCACACCTATATTTAACAGAGATATGTTTTTGGATAAAGCTGTGTTTTGTTTGCAGTTGTTTGATATTCATGAGAGCAGAGTATTTTTGTGATTTTTTTTAACAAAATATCACAGCCTTCTTTGCTCATATTTATCAAGGGTGCCAATATTAGTGGAGAGCACTGTATAAGAGAACTCCACCAAGGGCATTCATTACTGATAATCAGAACAAAGAAGCTTGCTTTCATCACTAATTGGACCACACATACCACACACACACACACACACACACACACACACACACACACACCCAAGATAACACCACACATAACCAACTGCGCATAATGACCTCATGTCAGGACAGAAAGATCCCCACTAGTCTCACTGTTGCCTTTTTTTCTAACACTGACAAGCACACATACCTACACGCAACCTTACTGGGTCAAGGTGAGCTGGTGTGCAAGGCAAATTAGCCTAGCCTCTGCTGCATGGCTTTGCATTGGTAACCCTCACTTCACTTGCTCTGTGCAGGGTGTGCTGGAAAGTTTTCTGGGCACAGCCGTGACCGGAGCGGTCTTCTGCCTTTTAGCTGGACAGCCCCTCACCATCCTCAGCAGTACAGGGCCAGTACTTGTGTTTGAGAGACTCCTCTTCAACTTCAGCAGGTTTTTATTCTATTTTATATACACACAGCATAACAATGACCCCTAATAGTACATACTGTATATACATTGCCAGTCAAAAGTTAGGACACACCTGCTCATAGAAGCTTTTTAAAAAACTTTTTTTTTTTTAATTAAAATAACAATGATTGAATAATTAATGCTATAATGAATACATCTAAAATTATGGAATTACCAAGAAAACAAAAAAAATAATATTATATATTTTAAATTCATATTCATGATGGAGCTTTGCCACTTAGGAGGCTTTTGTTAAATTTCCCAAACTGTAGGCTGCTTCTATCTCCTAAGTTCAAATGGAAAATACTTGTTTGTGGAAAGAGTTTAATTTTAAGTAAAAATGTCTTGTTAAAAATGCTTATTGTTTCAGAAATAAATTTACACATGGGCATTAACTTCACCATTCAACCATAAGCCTTTTATATTGCGGTCTGTTTTTTTGCCCTATTTGTTTTTTTTTTTGTTGTTTTTTTTTTTTTTTTTTTAGGTAAAATAGCACACACTACACTATGTACATGCCACATTTGCTTTAGGCTTAGATAAGTGAATATATAGTATTGTAAATAGTATTGTGAATATTTAACATTTTTGCTTAATTTTAGCACTGACATTCAAATGTATACATTCAAGTATGTATATATATATATATATATATATGTGTGTGTGTGTGTGTGTGTGTGTTACCTCTTTATTCATAGTGTGAATTTTAAAGTGGCTTAATAGGCACATTGTGATGTCAGCTGTTTAAAAGTGCTTAAAGGGAATTTTGGAGTATATTAATATACATTATGTATTTTACCTTTACTTATGAGCTTGTATTAAACACTATATTAAATAATGTGTTATTATAGTCCCAATTTGTAATTCTTCTTTAAGTCCCATAAACAATATTGTTTACTGTTAAAACAATCTCTGATGTTGCAGAGATAACGAATTTAATTACCTGGAGTTCCGGTTGTGGATTGGCCTGTGGTCAGCCTTCTTCCTCCTGCTGTTGGTGGCCACAGACGCCAGTTTCCTGGTGCAATACTTCACGCGCTTCACAGAAGAGGGCTTTTCCTCGCTCATCAGCTTCATCTTCATCTACGACTCCTTCAAGAAGATGCTGAAGCTTGCCCACCACTACCCCATCAACTCTGACTACAAAGTCGACCACGTCATACAGTATGACTGCATATGCATGTCACCCACTATAGGTAGGGAATAGTACTTCTAGATCCAACATTAATGAAAATCTGGGGTTAGATATTTAGGCCATGTCGTGTCACATCAGGTCAGGTAAATGTGACATATTGGGTCCTGTAACGTCATCATGTTATGCTATTTATGCTGTCTTGCTATTTATATCATGTCATGCCACCACATTTTGTTGTCGTCATGCCAGCATGTCCTGTGGGGATGCAAACATTACTTATGACAGCATGAATGCATATATTGCTTATTCATTTAACAGTGGAAGTGATATAAACAAGATAGACAAGAATCATATGTTAGTTTATGTTTTCATTTTTACGACATTTGGCGGACGCTCTTATCCAGAGCGACTTACATTCATCTCATTTATAGGGCCTTGCCCAAGGGCCCAACAATGACAGTTTGGCAATACTGGGATTTGAGCTCATGACCTTCCGATCAGTAGTCCAACATCTTAAACACTGAGCTAGTTTATACAAGTGCCAGAGTGATCAGGTGATGAAAAAACTATTTCAAAGATAAACTAAATGACAATTTCAAGCATATGTGCATAAACAATGAAAAAATAAATGAATACAAAAGGTGAGCAATTCAAACTAAGTGGAAGGAAAGTTAACATGTAACTCTAGGTACTGTATGACGAGAAAGGTATTTAGACATTTGCAAAACCAATTGAGGCATAAGGCCATTCTGAGTGGAAGACTTAAGACATTATAAAGAAGAAATCTGCAGAATCTGTTGACTGCCAGGTTCAGCAGAGGGGAGCTTTTATCCTGTAGGTATATCAGTTTTGACAAGGCTGAGTTTCAGATTTCAAACTTTCTCCAGGAAGACATTTTGGAAAGGCAGGCTGATATCTTCTGAGAAACTTGGGATGCGGATGGAGGTAAAGAGAAGTACAATTGTGTGTCATCAGTGTAGCAGTGATATGAGACCTGATAACTGACCCCCGGTAGCTTAGTATACAGTGAGAACATGAGCAGACCAAGTACTCACCCCTGAGGGACTCCAGTAGTGAAGCGATGAAACTGAACTTCTTCAAGCCACAAGAGCATTAGTGAGGTCAGGCACTGATGTTGAGCGAGGAGACCTGGGGTGCAGTTGTGTTCCAATTCATCAGGGCTCTGTGCACACCACTTGAGTTCCTCCACCCAAACTTGGCAAACTATGTCTTTATAAACCTTGCTTTGTGGGAAATTGTAATGGGGTGGCCCACATGCTGACGTGTCCTTGGGCTAGACACTGAACCCCAAGTTGCTCCCGATGGCAAGCTAGCACCTTGCGTGGCAGCTCTGCTACTATCAGTGTGTGTGAATGGGTGAATGAGACACAGTGCTATAAAGTGCTTTGTAGAACCACTAAGGTTAAAAAAGCACTATATAAGTGCAGACCATTAATGCTACAACGTAGAAAGACATCATGTACCATTGCGTGCTTCCAACTTTGTGGCAACAGTTCGGGGAAGAATCACATATGGGTGTGAAGGTCAGGTATCCACATACTTTTTCCCATATATTGTATGTGGTATGATCAATCTACTAGGTATAATGAGAACTAGATCAGAGCATAGCTCCCAATCCCAAATTCAGCATGAAAGTAAATGAGGATCTAGTGAGTCCCATTGGCAAACGCTGCAGACAAATCAAGGAATGTGAAGACATGGAGTTCTGTGTAAATGACTTTAAGGAAGGCTGCTTCTGTAGAATGCATGGCCTTGTAATCAGACTGATGGGCATTCAGGAAGTCAGTTAGTTGGAGTTATGAAGTGTCTGAGGACTCCACGTTCCAGGGAAGGAAGGAACGAAGGAAACAGCTCTGTAGGTAACAACATTCTGCAAGGTGAGTGTGGGTTTCTTAAGCAGATGTATGACTTAAAGATGGAAGGAACTAGACCATTTAATAGCGGTGTATAGATCATAATAGTCACATTTGCTGGAGATTCTGCTGACAGAATTAATAATTCATGTACGAACTGTAGAGTTAAAACCTTAATTAGTAGGTTAATGTGCTCCAGTAAGTGTTTGAAAAGTTTTCGTCTGTTTGTGTGTGTGTGTGTGTGTGTGTGTGTGTGTGTGTGTGTGTGTTTTTTTTTTAATATAATTGTGATCTTGCTATATTCAATCTACCCCAGTAAAAAAGTAGTGCAAGTAGTGATAGGGGCTGAGAAAGAGAGCTAAAATGTCTGTTCCATTTTTGTCTGCACGTATGCACTGATGCATATTACAGTAATTACTCCCTGAATCAAATCTGATTTAGCACAAACTGGCCTTTTTGTTACCCTAGGTTGTTACTGGCCTATTATTGTATGCCCTAGATATACACTGCAAACTAGAGGACATAGTATATACTTTTGTTATATAAGATTGCACTATGCATTTGTGCTTATGCTTTTAGAGATAACACATTTTTTTAAACAAATTGCTATATTTAGGATTATGTAAACCACTTGCAGTGTTGATTCTGTTTCATGCTGCCTGCTGTTAATCACAAATTGCTCAGGGACTTTCAGATTCATATGGTGTATGAATGATTAATTCCAGCATTAACATTTAATCAACCTTTTCAGCTAATTTCTTATCAAGAATAGGAATCCCAAAAGTAGCACCAGTTACTACATGCTGTTCTTTTGGGCTGGCTGATGATTAGTAACCGAGATTTCTGGGGAAAAACCTTTGCAATCTGAAAATATATTTTAAAACAGTGACACTGGGGCCACTATGTAGCATGACTAGCCATTTTAAGGTAGTGTAGAAAGCTTTTATCCAACTATTGTCCAGTTGAGATAATAAAACTTGAATGTATTCACTGTACCAGAGCATAGCAGTATCATGCACCTATTCATTGTACTGTGAACAGTCATTTCTGCTTCGTATGTAACAGCTGATGCATGTGTTTGTTGTGATAGGCGGGCAGTGCAGATCGGATATGACAGGGTTAATTTCTCCCTGCATGGGTAGGTCACCAGGGGGTTAGCATACTCATCCGCCACCTACTACCTTCCTCCGAGGGGTTATATCCGCCCCTCCCCCTAAGCACACTGCAAGTACACTGGGAGAAACAACAACTCGGTGGAAATTAGATGAGGCTACTAATAAAAGGTTAACATTGGTGGAGGGGAGTCAAGCATCTCCCAGCATGCATCATGCAATGGCCCAGATGTGCTGTGTTGCTCACCACCAGCTGAACGATGTGACGGTTGATATATTACGATTATATTGACATTCATTGCATTTGGGATATGCCAATATTAAAACCAACTTGTGAACTGTAATGTGTCATGGGTAAAGATTGACCTGCATTAATTTGACCAAAAATTTATGAAAAAATAAATAAATAAAATTACAACAATGCCATGTTCTTGTCTAAACTCCTACAGAAACTTGATCTGGAACTCCTGTGATTGATAAAAATACTCAAAAAAAACATAATTTACCTTTGTGATCTCTATGATTTTTGCAGTACCAGTATCTCTAAGGCCAAACAATATATTGTGCAGCCTGACAATACATGCAGTCATCCATTTAAAATCCTCTAGTTTGGTATTGCATGTTCTTATGTATGGCTCAGTGTTTTATCTGTTCTTTTTATGTTTTATTTCTTTCAGTAAACAGCTCAAACGTGCTCCCAAATTCGCCAGATGATACCTCTATGTTTTTCTACAACTACACCGATCTAGTAAGTTGCCAAATTTCAAAATATCAACTTGTTTCCTATGTATGGAGTATTGCTAAGGAACTAACAGATTGCCGGCTTCCTTTTGATAGTTTGAACAATCTATACGTCTTTGAGGAAGACTAATCCATGACCACAGCCTTTTTATCTGACTGAAATCACACACCACTGTTTCAATATTGCCCCAGATTCAATTGAAATTTGATTCGTTATCCTTCCCCCCCCTAGCCATAATTAACTACCACTGTCATATTATCTCTTGGTAATAATACGGAAAATGGTCACAATGGGTTCTTTGAGCTTGTGCCCTTAGTCAGAGGTCACTGAAACATAATGACCAAATGCAATCTCATTGTTGAAATCATTCATTGTTGACTAGGGGACAAATGTGTTCCTATGGGTATGAAATCAGAATGCCTTTAGTATTAAAATGAAGTGATATCACAACACTTTGAGATGTTTAAAGCCAGATCCAAGCACAGAATAAGTAACAGCCCTCCATTTAAAGGTAATTTGAACTGGTGCCATAAACTCCAACACAGAACAGAGAAGTTTGCTACTGTGGAGTCTTGAAGTCTAAGCAAACCACATGTAACTGAAGCTTCTCTTTTCTTTCTAAAAGCCCTTAAATACTACCTGGTCCTCTCTGACAAAGAAGGAATGTCTGAAGTATGGCGGAGAGTTGGTGGGACAAGCCTGTAACTATGTGCCCGACATCACCCTCATGTCCTTCATCCTGTTTTTTGGCACCTACACCTGCTCTATGTGTCTGAAAAAGTTCAAGTTCAGTCCATTTTTCCCCACCACGGTAAGCAACTCTTCTTTCTGATTCTCCTTCCTCAACCTGGGGAACAACCCAGATGCTCTGTTTCCAGTTTAGCCTCAGGCTTGGGAGAGTTACTTTAAAAATTTATTCCATTCCGGTTCCAAATAACTTCATGAAAAATGTAATCAGTAACGTAATCTAAAAGTATCACAATATGAAAGCAATGTAATCTGATTACTTTTGCATTACTTCATGGCGACATATGTAAATAAAGTCAAGAGAAAAGCAATATGATCTAAAATACTTTTATTTAGAGCTTAGTTTAAGCTTAAAACATGTTCAATGCTTGTATTTGTTTTAATAAAAATAAATAAATAAAAGATCACTGTCCCTGATACAGGTAACATTACATCACAAAAGCTGGGTGGGTGGGGGGTGTGTGTGTGTGTGT
>JANDJT010000124.1:8073493-8085615 GCA_024331685.1 Stegophilus panzeri
TGTGTGTATGTAATACGAAGCAACGTGATAACATGAAATTTAAAATGAGGGCCATGGGCATTGTTTTGACTCAGGACAGCTGTCATTTGCTGCTATTGTCATTGACGTCGTACACAACGGTGCTTCACCTTCACGCATTCGCTGAGAGTAGACTAATGTTTGAGAGGCAAAAATTTGGCCAATAGTTGCTGTAAGCCTTTTATAATCGACCAATTGTTGTGCGAGAAGGTGGGAATTACAGAGTTGGATCATTATGAATTGGACAAGGGTCAGCTAGATAGCTGAAGTTGTTTTGATTCTTTTTCCCAGGTGAGGAAACTCATCAGTGACTTTGCCATCATCTTGGCCATCCTGATTTTCTGCTGTGTTGATGCTTTGGTAGGAGTCGACACACCAAAGTTAATTGTGCCAACCGAATTTAAGGTGAGTCTTTTCCTCAGGTATACGCCAAAAATGTCCACCGATAATTCCAAAATTTTTGCAGAATTTCATAACCAAGCACTGAATGGTGGTGGTCCATATGGACAGAATCTTCTATCACATTTTCTTCTATCTTTTACAGTAATGATTTTTTTAAAATCTAAAAATAACTGCAGAAAGACTTTTTTTTACACAGAAGTAATCTGAAAATTGAAATCATATAAACACAAGGAAATAAACCAGAGACTAATTTTACATGGAAAAAGATTATATTGACTAATCAGCAAGTGTGATGCTATAAACCAGTCCAGTGGCAGGGCAAAAACTAGCCAATGTTATTAATATTCTGTTATTAAATATCCAATTAATGTTACATTTAACATGGGGGGGCGGGGCTGTTATTCTCTGATACAGGTGAAAAAAAAATTATAAAGCAGTGAAAAATTGTGCTTTCTAGAGCTCTACACCTGTATGTGCAGCAATTTTAAATCAGTAGCCTATGTAGTTGGGTTTGGTAGTGGTAAGCTATACAGAAAACAGTATTTGAAAATCTCTACCATTTGATAAATTTTTACAACTGGATGGAATGACAAAAATGTCCTTGACTTTATTCTTAGACATGATAATAATATCAACCTCTTTCTTATTCCTCAGCCAACAAGCCCACATCGTGGCTGGTTTGTGGCACCGTTTGGAGGCAACCCCTGGTGGGTTTACCTGGTATCAGCCGTTCCTGCCCTGCTGGTCACCATTCTGCTATTCATGGACCAGCAGATCACAGCTGTCATAGTCAACCGGAAGGAGCATAAGCTGAAGGTAGCGCATGCTGAGAGATGGATTAGCACGCTCGCTTTGAGCACCCCAGGACCCAGGAAAGACCTCCATCACAGCTAGGATTGCACTCTGTGCCAGTTCCTCTATATTTATCTCCTGTGAACATTGTGGGGCTTTTATTTGGCTCCGGTTTTATTTTTAGGAAGTGTATAAAGACTTTGATGTAACAAAATAGCTTCCTTTGAGCAAGGCAGGTGAATCAGAGCTGATTGAAAGCATAGAAAATTGGGGCATTTATTTGTTTTTTTACAATTTAGAACAATGTCCAAGATTTTCCATTGTATGTTACTTCTATTTATGACAGAACACCAAAAATCATAGTTATTTTCCTCCACTTACAGCAGGCCTATGCTTTTAACCATCTTCTTTGTTGCTCTCAGTGAGAATAGATGTTGAGGAGCCCAACAAGGAAGCAATTGTGAAGTGGCTAAAAACATTTACCTTTGGGCAACGTAACATGATACTTGTGACTATGTTCTCTGTGCAGTACCAAAGCTAAGGAACTGGTTTTATTGCTGCTTTAAGAGTGTAGAGGGTGTGAATCAGGTTACACACATACAGTTTTGAGTGTGGATTACCATAAAGGCCTTGAAGTAACTTTTATTGTAAAACCTGTTATTGCACCAGTAACTCTTTTCACAAATGAACTCAAGAGCTGTTGACTGAAAGTTTCTAAGTCTCTTTGATTGTATGCTGATCTGTGTATGATTCTGCAGGGCATTCAGAAGCAGTAGGCCTCACAACATGGCTCTTTTTAACCTCATTTCCGTGGTTTCTCTGTTGTAGAAAGGTGCAGGCTACCATTTGGACCTGTTCTGGGTGGGTATATTGATTGCACTGTGCTCCTTCATGGGTCTGCCTTGGTATGTGGCTGCTACTGTCATCTCCATCGCCCACATAGACAGTCTGAAGATGGAGACGGAGACCTCAGCCCCAGGGGAGCAACCTAAATTTCTGGGAGTCAGGTAAGTTTCAGCAACTAAATCTCCACATGGCAGATTCATGGAAGTTAGACTGTGGTAGCTCTATTTCAGATTGCATTGTGGTGATGTTGATGCATACAGTATATTATGTTTGAAAATTCAATTTAAATTGAATACAGGTTGTACTGTACAATCAGTGTCTGCTCTCTGTGGGCAAGCAAAGCTGTGTTTGTTTATCAGTTTAATGTTAAAGTACATGTAGAGATAACAACAGGGTGATTTCTTTGCTGCTACATGCTGGCGTTAAGCTCAGTGGGGCACTTGTTTTGAGAGACCTGCTTATTTGGTTAAACTTCAGGGAGGCTGTATTGATGCAGCTGTAAGCTACACAAAGAAATAGGGGTTTTTTTTAGAAAATACAACCTAAGAAGCTAAAGTATCAGAAATACACTAATAATTTTTTTAAATAACATTTGATTTTGTTATAATGGCAATGGTGTGTGTTTTTAAGTTAGCAAGAGCATCAAGTTGGGTTGTATGATTCTTTTGCAGGGAGCAGAGGGTAACTGGTGTATTTGTGTTCCTTCTCACTGGACTCTCTGTCTTCATGTCCCCCATTCTTAAGGTAATCCAGCTTTTCTCACAGGAACTGTAAACAAATTTAGTTAGGTATCACAAATACACATTGTACACGGTGATCAATTAGAAAGTGGATACGTTTGTTTTGAATTATTGTTGTTTGGGCTTCAGAAAATGGGATTTAAAATGGTTGAAGTGCACAGTGGCTTAATTTTGAGGAATTCGGGTAAATCATATATAACAAATTTTGATCCATATTGTAGTACCCCTGAATCAGAGGCTCACAACTAACTGCATAGTTGTCATTTCTTGGCCAGTTGTATGTGGTTCCAGCACTATGCCATGCATAATGGAACTAGCAAAAGGTCTAATGTTAATTCTAGATAATAATTCATCCCAAGGCTGTAACCACTGGACCATCACTTTCTCTTAAAGAATGGGTGTAAACAGTCAAAAGTTTGCTGTGTCCCTCTCTGCAGTTCATCCCCATGCCTGTCCTCTATGGAGTCTTCCTCTATATGGGTGTGGCCTCGCTCAATGGAGTGCAGGTGAGTCAGTCATGTGTCCGTCCATCTTTCATCTTTCTTTCTCCATATTTCCCACCACCCAGGTCTTAGTTTTCCTAATATCTTTCATGACAAAGTTTCTCATAAACTTTATTTTGTTTATTTTGTTGCTCATTCAGTTCATGGACCGCCTGAAGCTGCTTCTGATGCCTGCCAAGCACCAGCCAGACCTGATCTACCTGCGGCATGTACCACTGCGCAAAGTTCACCTCTTCACCTTTGTCCAGCTGCTGTGCCTGGCTCTGCTTTGGATCCTCAAGTCCACCGTGGCTGCCATCATCTTCCCTGTCATGGTGAGTTCACATGGTTCACAGTTTTCACTGTGCTTACTTCAGAATGGCACTAAACATTAGAGGTGATTTTCAATGCAAATTATGCCAAGTGGTAGCTTATAAAAGGATTTAGAGAATGCACCATTTCCAACAATAGAGTACACTGAGGCTCATTTGTGTTTGGGAATCTGACTGTTAGTGTTTATTTCCATAAAATTCTTCCAAAAAGTTGTCATTTGCAACAGATAGATTTGCAAGAGCTAATATATATATATGCAGCCTTACAGGCATGTGCAAATGTGATAGTCTGTTATGCTTTCTAAAGAAAAATCTAGTACTGGTAAAGCAATGTAACTTGTGAATTATCTCAAAGATTATAAAAGCACCCGCACAAAATACTGTATAGTCCAGTGGCATTGACTTCCAACCTCACTGAATACACCGACCTTGAATTGTATCACTAACTCTTTGCAGTTTGTCTAGCTGTCCCTGGTCAGTGTGGACAATGCCATCATTTTTCTTCTTTATTGTGCTTTGTATTCATATTCATGAAGGTGACAGTATAGCACTTCATTATATGAGTTATATTTTTTATTTGACATATGTATATTATATGCTTGGGAATAACCTCATTGCATCGCATGTGGAAGCTTCATTAAGAGTCCTCAATTGTGGAAAATTTGACTTTCTGGCCACAAAATATAAAACAGTGCCTTTCTATCATCGCCTTTGGTTAGCTTCCTGAGCATATGTGTGTACAAGAGTGTTGTGGAAAGCTTTGTTGATTCTTGTGGGTAGATTTTTGAAAGCAGATCCCTTCTGTTTTACCTGAGTGTGGTAGCTGTGTTTTGGCCTATAAGAGCAGTTGTTGCCAGCAAGATAAACAAGACTAGCTAGATGTGTACTGGGTGTAAACCCTGATTCTCTGGTGGAAACTGCATCTAAAAATAGCACTAAGCACAATCAGGGCCTTAAGAAAAAATATTTACAAAAAAAATGTGTTCATACTGTCTCATTACACAAGGAGAAGATGGTGAAGGAGGCAGAGAAGACCCCAAGGATCTCAGTTTCCAAATAGCACAATTTAGTTGATTCTTGGGTGTGTCAAGATTCAAAATTAGACACTACCTACCCAACAGTAAGCCGTTTGGAAGGGTTGCACTAAGGAAGCCCATTCCATAAAATGTAGCTCCTGATCAGACATAAATGAAACTGCAATTACATTGAGACAAGAATTAAAAACATTTGTCAAGAAAAGTGGACCACGCACAAGGAAAAGCATATGATACAGACTATAAAATATGGTTCTGGATTATTGATGCTTGTGGGCTGTTTTGTAGCTAGTGGTTCAGGGGCGTCATGAATTCTGCTAATTACCAGGATATTGCAGCCCAAAACCTTATTGCCCCTGCTAGGAGATGAAGACCAGACCTTAGATGGATCTTTTAATGTGATAATAACCACATCCACATAAAATGCTGTGTTCATGGTGTATTGTAAACAGTAATTTGTATGTTGTAATAACATCATTTCCCACTTCAGCTCATTTGATGTTCAATGTGGAAAAAAACACATGGACAACTTCACAGAAGTGGAAAAAAAACATGAACACCTCCACAAAAATGTGTCTTTTGTTTACTCTGTCAGCACGTAAAGCTCATAAAAATCTAATTCATTCACACTTAGTTAGTGACAACTCTGACCTTGATGATCACCTTTTCAAAACAGTGATTAATATGGCAAATATTATAGAGTTAACTAAGTGTTGGTCCTGTATTTTAATTGATCTGAAGCCAATACTGCTATAAACTGATTTAAAAGTGGAGAAGAGGTACTTTACTGTGTGCACAGAGTACGGCCATGTTGATTTGACATCGCTCTGTAAATAGGGAAGGAACTGGTAGTTGAGAAGACTACCCCAAGTTGAGTTGGAATTGCAAGTTGAAGTGTCTCCAGACTTGATAAATTGCACTAAAATGCCACATCTTACATCTACAAGTGTCTCCAAAGTTGATGTTACAGAAAGCGACAGTTTTTCTCTGCTAACTTTTAGCAAGATAATATACTATGTGAAATAATGTACCGTAAAAAGTAGAAAACAATGCGCTATTTCGATGTTTTAAGCCAATAATTCTAGTGTCGACTGTATGGACTGAAAGTAATGATGTGTGTCTGGTTGTGCATTGTGATTGGCCAGATCCTAGCTTTGGTGGCTGTGAGGAAGGCTATGGACTATGTCTTCTCTCAACATGACCTCAGCTTCCTGGATGATGTTATACCAGAGAAGGACAAAAAGAAGAAAGAAGATGAGAAGAAAAAGAATAAGAAGACAAGAGATAGCATAGACAGTGACATAGAGGAGGTAATATTTTTTATCGGTGCTATTATTATGTATTGTTACATACACTGAAGATTGTGTTATTATTCACTGTTTAAATAAAGTAGTGGTGGTCCAGTGATCAGTCATTGAAGGTTAAGCTAACCAGGTGGTAATGCCTGAATTGTTCAGCACCAGATGATATTGCTCCTTATACCACAGTTCTGTTGAATTCTCAAATCTGGTTGGTCAGAAGCTGTTAATTAATCAATTAATTAATTAATTTTCTGTAACATCATCTATAGTAGTGCTAGCTACAAGCTAAATCACAGGTATATATTAATGCGTTCATTCTAATGTTATTGTTTCTATAGTAACAGCTCATTCAGAGGGAACACACAATCTAAGCCTAATAATAAATTAAATCCAAACATTAAATGTAATGTAATATAATAGGATAAAGAGTGTGTGTCATTCTTTAATTTAAAAAATGATAGTAAATAAAATGACTGTAGTATAAAAGGTACAAAACATGTTGGGACGTGTTATAATGTATATCACCACTCCACTATTGATTATTTTCCCACAACGTCATGACCCATCGTGTTTTAGTCCTTACTTCACTTGTTTTAAAGGCATCCTTGGTATATTCCCTACCCTAACTACTCAGTGAACCCCTTTCCCTTCCTGCAGTCTGATTACCCATTCAACGAGAAGGTTCCCAGCATTAAAATCCCCATGGATATGATGGAGCAGGAGCCTTTTTTAGGGGATAAGGCCTCTGAGCGTGAGTAGAAGCAGAGCTTCTCAGCTAGTCTCCAACCTCTCGTTCACGTGTTCCTGTCTCTTCTTATGATTGCAGTGCATGTTGTTACTAACATCTTGTCTCTTATCAGCAATAATCATCATCATCATAATAATCTTCTCGTCATAAGCTGAATATTAGATTTGGTTTGGTTTGATCCCTTTTCTCTCTTGAATTACTGATACTCTGTTTCAGTTGCATGCTTTTACTTTTGAAAATTAAAACACTTCTCATGTGTAGCAATATGAGGAGGTCTGATTTTGCTATACACTTTGGAGACTGAATGATCAGGGTTTTTTTTAATGGATTATGGTGGAACGTTGGTGAGAGATGTTCACTGCAAAAGTTTGCTTGTGTTTGCATATGCATGTAAATGGCTCCAAGTTGATATGCATGTATGAACTACTGGAAAGATTTTGTATGTGATATTTCTTGCTTATGTGCAACTAATTAATGATGCTTTGGGCATGCTTGAGTTCAGTGTGACTTCATTTCCTTTGTGTCTAATCTGCTGAAGTAATATTTTACATCTTTGTGTCATGTTCACACTATGGTGCATGAGTGTGAGTTTTTGTAACCCTGCCCACTTTTTTCTGCAGGAGACAAGTCATTCCTTGATCGGTACACGTCGTGTTAAAAGAAGGCGGTACTATGAGAACAGTCCGATATCAAGGTGAGTCGAAAGGTGTTTGTAGTCAGAGAGGAGTGGAGCATCTGTGTCCATGTGTGGGGGAATATCTGTTTGAATATGGTGTATTTAAATTTGTGGGTGTGGGTCTTAGTGTGGGATTATCACATGGTTCTAGCGGTAGTGAGTCAGAGGCATGCGTGACCAGTGGGGTTCGGGATGGTTTGAGCCAGGCTGAATGAGGGAGGGTAGTAGGTGGGGAGCAAAGGATTCTGTGTAGGTGTGATGGATACGCCCGGAATAGTTAGCCTAGGCCTCAATGTTCAAGGCCACAGTTTATGGCAAGTAGAGTTTTGTACATAAATAAATAATGGGAAGCTATAAAGTGAGTTTCTTATTGACTTGAATGTCCTAATAAAATCATATTAATTTACGTTTTTTTTTTTGTTGTTTTTTTTTCAGTCCAGAGAGAATACCACTAAACGTGCCTCAAATTAGAATAGACTACAGTTCAGACAATGAAGACAGTGACTACTTCTGGAGGGGTCGAGGGTCTGAGGTGTAATTATAGCTCCTCCCTCTGTCGGCCTATTTAGTCAATAACAAACCTAAAAAATTATGAATCTGCTTGGATGGAAAGCCGTTTGATCAAGGGAACTTTTAAAGGCATTTCCATCTGTCTGCCTGCCTGGATTCCACTCCAGAGTACAACATCTGGACTCTCATCTTCATGGATGCCATTTAAAACCTTCATTTTGTTTCACATGATAAAACTCACTCGTTGTTTGCTTACTTCTTAAGAACACTGGCTGATGTAATAATTCCTACTACTATGCAATTCATATGCAAATCATTCTTGTGTTGATCAACTGAAAATGCTGTACATGGTTTATGACCACACACGGAGAGAAAACACTCCTCCATTCTTGGCAGATAATTTCTTTCTTTTCTTTTGTATAAGGAATTACCATTTTCCTGTAGCAGGAAAATTAATATTTTGATTTATTTTTATTTTTATTTTTTTGTAGCTCTACCTCTGTAGACAGATGTAGATATTTTTTGTGTTAAAAAAAATACAGGAAAAAAGAATTGAGATGTTGATTTTTTCTATTTACTCAGCATGAGTTTTAATGTTAATATCCTGCCTATTGTACCTTCTGAACACAATATTGAACAGAATAATTGAAGTTACACTGTATTATTATAATGGTGAAGAATAATACCTACATGATGTTTTAACCTTTAATCATGTTAATTTCTGCTTAGCTGTATGATCTTCCATTTAATACAGTATTATGGTGTATTTCTATCTCTTTGAGAGTGATTAAAATAATTTAAAGTACAGATTTATTCAAAGAGATCTAAGCTAATCAATTAATAACCAAATATCAGTCTGAATTTCTTTCTTATTTATACATTGCACTATGGTTGTATTACTCTGCAACCGCATCTGGTTATTACAGCCATTAACGTCTTCCTGCTTTTCAATCTAATGACTTTCTAAAGTGACTTAAAAAAGAATCACAATAATGCATGAAAAAGTCATTTCTAACACTTTCTGTGAATGTCATATTTATAGTGAACGATAAACACATTCATATCATGTTATAATGCATTCATAATGCATTTTACACAATGTTATAATTACTTATAAAAATATATATTACACTTTATGGTTAACTTTTATGAATGCATTGTGCATTATGAATTGTTAACATGATGCATTATAAGCAGAGATGGCACGAAACAACTTTCCTACTCCGGTACCGATACTGAGTATGAGCTGATATCACTGACTATCCAATATATTTTTTTTAAAAAGCCACTAAGCTTTAAAATGATTTTTCACTAAAGCTTTAAAAAAACAAAAACAGGAAAAAACACATATCTAAAAACATAACTGCAGTTTTTTATTCAGTTAAACTCTTTTACACAATAATCACTTACATTGCAAATATAATAACAATCAGTCCTGACAAAACAAAGCATATGTAAATGTTTCCGGTTGCAAGAATATCTTTTCCAGTTCCAGTTATTTCCATTTGTTTTCCATTGGCCCATAGTGTATAATAAACCCTGCTTATAATGCATTCTGTGAGTAATATATTAATGCATTATAGCCACTGCAATAAACAATAATGCCATTTCATAAATAATTATAACAATGTGTGTATTGCTTATGCATGCATTATAACATGTTATAAATGTCTTCATAGGTCATTAAACATATGGCCTTTACAGAAAGTGTTACCTTCACCATCTGTGAAGCCCATATTCATAAAGCTTTATGACTGTGCATATAATTATTTGCAACTTGCTGAAAAGTCTTTGTAAGTGTTTTTTTTAAAGCCAAACATGCCCTGTCATATACCATATAATAGATACATTTCGTATTCTGACAATGCCACAGCCATCAGTGGCCAGGAGTCCAAGAGATCACAGCAACACTAGCCAATCGTGGACAACTGTGAGCTCATGTATGTGGAAGGAGATCGTTAGTGATTTTCCCCAAGTTAGTGTTATGCTGAGCAGTAGTTTCAAAAGATGTGGTTGGCTGGCTTCACGTGTCTCAGAGGAAGCACATGTTAGTCTTCATGCTTCCTGGTGACTAGGAGTCATATGATACGGGAGAGCTTTCTGCTGGCTGGGAATTGGCCAAGACTAAATGAAGGGGGAAAATTCCTTAATGATTTATTAACATGCAATAATGCCATTGATAATGACCTTTGTACACTGTAATGATTGATTAGTGTATCTTTACACTAATGCACCACTAAGTACTTTAAGTAAAGCAATAGGACAAATATATTATTGTAGGACCAAATTTTCTAAATCGACATATCTGTCACTATACAAGTCTGAATATTTGTAAATTCTATTCTTCATACCCAGGGTGTTAACACTGTGAGCACAAATGTGTATGGTACATGTATTAGCTTTATCTTACCCCAGAACTCTATTCAGGCTATCAAGGAAATGGTGAAATGTAAAAAATGCATTCAAAACACTAAATTACAAAGAATTATTATACACTCTCATGAATACAGGCTGCAAAGAAAGTGTAATCAAGCCTCTTGTTTTCTAGTAACTGTCTGAATTTTATATCGCTTTCTACATTATTCATACATTGTGATCTGTCTTGTTCATGTGAAATATCAATAATGTGATTGCCACTCATTGTTATGTCTGTGGCGAGAGAAAAATTCCAGTGTTTGTATGGTGTGTGTGTGTGTGTGTGTGTGTGTGTGTGTGTGTGTGTGTGTGTGAGTGTGTTTGATCCTTCAGCCTTGTTCCTCTACATTCTGTGTAGTTTTTTTTTGTTTGTTTTTAAATCTTTTTCACAAAACAAAAAAACAACAACAACAAAAAAAAATCTATAATTCTGTGTAAATTATGTCATACTGAATCACCAAGTTTTAACCATGTACTGTATATCAATGCATTTTTAACTTATATTTTTGGGGGCTTGTGTAATGGAAGAGTGTTGGGTAAAAATTCCAGATCTTTTAAACAAATCTATATGAATAGTGGCATGTTTTACAACTACAATAACATTTTAATTTTTGATAACATTTTAGAGCGCACAACTGAAGTGATTATTTTAGAATTTCTATTTTTTAAAAGAAATGAATATTAAAAATAAACTGAATTTAATAAATAATACTGGCATTATTTATTTTTTTTGCCTCTCTGTATTTAACATGTTTTATATGTTCACATTTTACACAATGTTATAAATACTTATTAAAAACTGCAGCTTTTTTATTCAGTTAAACACTTACACAATAACCATTACATTGCAAATATAATAAATATAAAATAAATGTCATTTGGGCATGTTTTACAGCCATAAACTAAGGATAATATTTTACTTTGAGGCTTTATCAGATTTACAAATCTCTGTTACCAAATAATTAGAAGTAAAAAAAAAAAAAAGAAAAAAAAAAGATGGATCTGGACATAACACAAAGCATTACAGATTATTTCTCATGCTTGAATAGTAGCTCTTTATTTTAATCAGTAAAAGACAGTAAAAGGATTAAACTGACCACATGAATTCAGTTCAGCATAAACCACAGGATTTGAAGCCAACATGACTACTGAATAACTATAATGTATATTATATGTTATTTATATGTTATTTATTATAATGTATATTATATGTTATTTATCTGAATCTGCAGACAACATAAGACTTAATGTATGTGTCCTTCTGTCTCTGACATGAACTTGGGCAAGATTTTATAAAGCTAGTAATGATTTTAAATGTAAGCATAGTCTTAGCCTATTTTTTGTTATAGACAAAAAACTTTGTTATAGATTTTTAATTTATGACTTCTACAAAACATTTTAGATTTACAACCATTCGTTTTCCAGCACAAAATTAAATGTTACAGAAAAATGTTTGTATGTCATTAAGGAAACCAAGATATTGAGTGGTAAGACACTTTTCAGACAAAAACCATAATGATGTAAAGTCTCCAGAAGAGCTATGGTTGGTTCTGCAAGGTGCTCAATAAAACTTACAGCTCATTTCCTTATAAAACTGCACTAATTCTATGTGAAACTACCTTTTTTTTTTTTTTTTTTTTTTTAAAGCAAGGGTCATCCCACCAAATATTGCCTTTGTTTAATTTATTAGTGTTTACTGATCTTTATATGATCTTAATCTTTATTTTAATGGAGAAACATTTCATTTCATTGTTTGTGAAGGCATCTTTGCTCTACAGCATTTCTTTGCATGTGACTAAGAATAAATATTTATATTCATATATATA
>JANDJT010000124.1:8085715-8104786 GCA_024331685.1 Stegophilus panzeri
TATATATATAATATTCATTAATTAGTCAAATAGAAGAAGTGGATTTGTGGGATCAGATTGGGATCAGACTGGCTTTGAACTTCTTTCCAGTTGCAGAAAGAACAAGCTGTATTTGAGTTTTTGAGAATTTTTTTTTTTTTTTAACTTCTCATTTAGCTCAAGCTTCTAATTCTACTGGCTCATAATTCGGTGAGGTTTAGTTCTGTGGGTTTGAAATATCTTTGACAACAACAACAATAATAATAATAATAATATTAATAATAACTATATTAATATAAATGTGAAACTTGTAATTTATCATTTTAAATCTTTGCCTTTACATTTCAAAATGATACAATAGTGCCATCTAGTGCCATCAGTCTTACACAAATTCATATTGCACAATAACACTAACACCCAGAGATGATGTTGAAGAAATAAATATCATGCTATGGATTACTTATATTAAAGAGGAACTGAAGAAATCTTGAAAGAACAGTTTACTAAAATATAAATTATATAGAATTTGAATAACCCTTTAAGCTTCCTCATATTGATCTTAAACCTTTTATTATCATTTATAAATATTAAAATATTTTCTTACACATTTTTTTTTATATTTATAATCGATGTAAACTATGATCGATGAAACGTTCAAATGATTAAAGCTTGGAACATAAAGTTATAGTACATTAAGTTATTAAGAAATTACCTATAATTATTTACATATTTTGTAACTTGCCCTAATCTTTCTCACAAAATGGCGACAGCTCATCATTCCAACCATCACTGTATATACTGATGACACCAAAAGTGGCGTGAAGTTGTGGAGGGGAGTCACACTGTATTCATGATTAATTATGATAACGTATGTGCCAATAAGCATACACTACATATGTAGTATTTGTACTTGTACTTGTACTCACCACATACACAGTATTATTATTGTGGACACTTCAGAATATTAGAACTACCCCTGCTTCCTTATTATGCCTTTCTAGAAAAGGTAAGTGCACACCTCCAAACTGAAATTCCTTAAACTTTAAAAACATGACACTGTCTGATATACTGTAATATCATGACAACATTAATGAAAATGTAATCCTTGCTTGAAAATATTATTTTGAGTAATTGTACATTTCTACTTACATGGAATAGAAGAAATTACATACACCATTTTTTTTTTATTATTACAACATAATAAAGTGATTTCATACACATAATCCTTTTAATGTAAGACTAAATAACTTTAAAGATGAATCACCATTGAATTACCTACAACTCAGTGGTATAGCTTTAAAGATGGCAACAGCAAGTACAATTTATGTTTTTTTTTTTTTTTTTTTTAAATGCTCAAGTGCATTTGTGCACTATTAAGCTTTATTTGTTTATATCTGTTCATCACAACAAGTCTTTCTTACATATTAACCTGAAAATCTGATGTGTAGATATTTTTCAATAAATTGTTTTTCATAGCACAGGCAAATCACTCTATAGGCAGTCAGTCTCTGGCAACAGAAATCTATAGTATTAGTCTGTCTGTGGTGGAAAAAAAACCTAATAATTGCCTTTTATAGTTAGAACAACCTTTAAGCTCATGTCATAAACCTTGTTGGGGCAGAACAAAATAGAGTATAATTAAATGTTTTCTATTCATGATATCCAAGCTCAGGATCTGTCATGGAAACTGTAAGAAGCAGTAAATGTTCAAGCTGCAGTAGCATTCTCATACTTAACGACCGCCTCTGTCTGTGAAAGGCAACGAGAAATGTAAATTAATGAACAGCAACATGGCCTTAGCTATTACTTCTGATGATTTTGGTGGTCTTGACAGTTCTGCAATTGCTGCTGAAATGATGAGAAGCAATATCTCCCATGCAGTGCATTTAATAGTTATGTTTGTGAAAATCCTATAATAGCTATGCTTGGTCACTCACTCTCTAATCTGCTTCCTAGTTCACAGATTAATCAAAATATCACACTATGGTGTAACATTCACACTTATGTTATTCATGCTGAGTTCATTGCAGTGCATTGCAAAATTAATTGCTTTTCAACAACCACTCATTTCTAATAAATACCTGATAAGCGCATTAAACACTAAACCATTCCTTAAATCAGTGACTAACCCTTATTAAAGTCCTATTTGGACGGGATTCAATTCCATCTTATCCAGGTGCTTTGCTGGAATTTTATTTCTGTCCAGATCGGCTATGTCTGCTTTTCTCTTTCCTCCCCTGAGAAAGTTATCTACTCTTTTTTGACCAACTCTGTGGTTGACTGATAATTTCATCTGGATAGACCTGTCTCTGATTTTGCAGGCAGATGTTGCCTCTTGCTTTGCAATTTATCACTGCTAATAATTACTGTATTTAGTCACCTAGTGCACATATGCACTTCCTAAATTGCAAAACGACAAATGCTTTAGAGGAGTCTCTGAACAAAAGGGCGTCTTATAATGGTGTCTCTATACTGTCAACACTGAGCCCATTAACAGGCGAAAGAAAAAATTAATCAAAGAGCATAATCCTGATTAAAAGAGCAGATAAAAGGGGCTGGTAAAATATCAACTTAACATATTCCACAAGATCATGCTTCATTTAAATTTTTTTTTTTTTTTTTTTTTTACTAATAAATGAATGAACAATTACATTATACCTAAATTTAAATGCCACCAAATAAATAAATATGATCATATGCCCATCTGGGACACAACAAATGAAGGAGACATGTAAAAAGTTTTTACAAATGTCACCCAGTGAAACGAATCCCATCTAAATAGGACTATAGAATATGTTTCGGTTCCATTATCCATTCCAATAAGAAAGCAAAAGTGTGCCCACCAGTTTTTGGCACAGCTGTGCAGGCGAATAATGGAAGCAGCAATTGGTGGTCAGATCTATCCATGCCTGGCTCTTGGGCTCATCTCCCTGGAACTCAAGCTGAATCCTGAAAACACAGAAAAATCATATAAAAGAGTTGGGTTTACATGTAACAAGAACCAGGCTAATCAGATAAGTCCCCTCTGAAAGTATTGAAACGGCAAGGTCAGGTCTTTGTTTTTGCTATACACTGAAGACATTTGGGTTTGAGATCAAAAGATGAATTTGAAATGACAGATCAGAACAGAACAGAACAATTTCCTCATATTTTCGTCTAGTTGTGTTAATCAACATAGAACATGGAACCTTGTTTGAACTCACCAATTTTTATAATTGAGTGATCAAAAATATTGGAACATGTAACTGACAGGTGTTTCTTGCTGCCCAGGTGTGCCCTGTTAAATTGATTGTTTAGGGGTTTGCCTGTGAAGACTGCATTTGTTGTTAAAAAGGATAAACCAACATGACGACCAGAAAGCTGTCTCTGGGATAAAAGCAAGCCATTTTGAAGCTGGGAAAAGAGGGAAAATCTATCTGAGCCATTGCACAAGCATTGAGCATAGCCAATACAACAGTTTGGAATGTCCTGAAAAAGAAAGAAACCACTGGTGTACTAACAACCAGACATAGAACATGTCAGTGAAAACAACAACAGTTGATGACAGAAACATTGTGAGATCTGTGAAGTAAAACCCAAAAACAACAGTCAGCGGCATCACCAACAACCTCCACAGGGCAGGGGTGAAGGTACCACAATCATATAACCAAACTGATCATGCATTTCAGCTCCTGAAGAGGAGACAAAACAAACCACAATTGAAATAAGCTGTGAAACAAGCCTGGAAAAGCATTACAAAAAAACACATCATAGATTTAAATATAAGGAAATGAAAACTGAAATTCTGATCTATCATCTCACATTAATCTTTTGATCTGAAACCCAAATCATATCAGTGTACAACACAAACAAAATAACTGACCTTGCCATTCCAATACTTTCGGAGAGAACTGTAGATATCTAGTTGGCCTAAATTAGCTTTAATGCAGAGTAATGTGGAAGTATTTAGGAGCATCCTTTTATTCCAATTTAAAAGGATTTGTGTATTGCACCTTGTTTACATTTTTAAAAAGTTGATTGTGGTTTTTATTTACCATTAGCCAGCATTCGCATGTTGCATGTCACTGTTTTAATTTGACACCTTAGCACATTTCCTAATAGTCAACAGAACTGAGGCTCTGTGTAAAAACATATGCAAACTTGATTATGTCAGTAAAATATGTGCATGCTGATTTACTAGCACATCTTTTCTCTTATGTGTAATTGCCTTTTAAAATATGCAGGTGGGGGCCTTTCTATCAAATTGTCTAAATGGATTAATTTTGCATCTGCATTGTGATTTAGAGTTCTAAGACTGAAAGTTACTTAATTATTAATATGATCAGTGGACATGTATTAAAATGGCAAAAACTTATTTTTGATTCATAATACCTTCTGAACAGAAAACAAACACGTCTACACACATTTACTTTATCTTCACATTATATTTTGAACAAATTTTGACGTTTTCCATCATATGAGTTTCAGGCAACATTACTACTCTGAGGTTGACATTAATGGTTTCTCCCAGTTGGAAAGTGACAAGTAGAATAATTCCCATATGATGCAAATACTGGGTTATTATCAGCCACATTAGCTTTTTTGGAGTTACTTTAAAGGAGCTGTCAGGCAGCTAATTCTGGTTAGTTAAATCATATGATACAGTTTGTGCAATGCTAACAAAATACTTTAGGAACATTTTTATTCAGTGTAAATGGCTTATTTTCTACCACAAGAGCTAATGCCTTGTGGAGGGCAGAAACCATATGTTAAATGACAAGTGGCTGATGGTAGGCTTGCTTTTCATTTGTTTAAAAAAATTCCATTAGAGTTTATAAAACTATACTAGAAGAAGTACGTAGGTGGAAGCAGACTCGTCCACACGGCACAGTACAGAGGACACGTTATTTAAATCTCACTTTGTTTTGAATGCAGGCAACTCCAGTTTAAAGTACTGTGAACAGAAGCTGTCAATCACGGACACTAGTGCTGCTGCTTTCTCCAATTTGCTTTCCTGCAAAACAAGAAAGTTGAGAGAACCGACATTCTTTGGTCAGTGTGACAGCCAGGCTTCTGGAATGACAGGAAAAAGAAATACATTATTTTAATCAGACCTCAGTGTTGAACGCTGACAAAGAGATTACGCCGACTGTACAGTTAGACATGACAGTTCTTGGTATCTGGTGAATTCATAAAAAATCGATTTGGAAAAAATAAAAGAAAGAACAGCATACTTCATGGGGTGCAAGAGTTCATATCCATGCTAATCATGCATATTTACCCTCTAAGATTCAGATTTAATTAAATGTGTGTGCTAATTACTCCCAGTGCTGTGCTGTCGCTCCATCTGGCGTAAGTGCTCACGAACGTGAATGGAGAAATTTCAAGAGGAAAAATTCATCTGTAATCACAATCAATGTGGTGACATATCAGAGACAGGTGGAGGTTCAGAGGCTACGGTGTTGTCTAAAGTAGCCTTAAGCATGCTAAACAGGCCTGCCTATACAGCACATTGGCTGTTTCTGTGACCACTAATTAAGAATTAATCAGTGAGGTTGGTAAATGTCTGAAATAAAATGTGAAGGTCCTGAAAGGTAACAGCACCGATCAATATGTTTATTCACTCCATTGTATTCAGTATTGTTCCCAGAATATTAGCCATTATTACTGAAATAACAGAACAGGAGGCATTCAGAAATGTTTGCATAAATCATTGTTTCCCAATGCAATCCTGGTGAAATATGAGATCATTTATCATTTATTCATCTTCAGTAAGCGCTTTATCCTTGTCAGGGTTAAGGTGGATCTGGAGTCTGTCTCAGGAATACTGGGCATAAGGCAGGAATACACAATGGATGGTATTTGACAATACCCTCTGACAATCCAATGCACAGACATTAACATGAGTTTAGGAACGAATTAGGGACACTTGAAACTGTCTGTATACTTTATGAAACTGTACACTATCATACTAAACAGTATATCAAAATCTTATGGTCTCACTATTTAAAGTTCTCTCACCCTTGCCTCAGTGGATAATCTCTCCTAGATGCTGTAGATTTGTACCTAAGACTTGCAGCTGTAATCATAAAGACTGTCCTATGCTTATCCTATGACTTGTTCAAGGTCTGCTCATAATGAACATCCTTTCAAAACACTTTTATACTGACTTCATAGTATAGAGTGGCAGAGTAATCATTTATATTCACACTATCTGGTGTCACCGATGGGTTCACATGAAGTCTAGTTCTTCTCAAGACTTCTTCCTCATGTCATCTCAGGGAGTTTTCCCTTTCCACTGCCTTGCTCATTAGCTATCTAAATTTACCTACATTTCGGTTAAGCTGCTTTGTTATACAAATAACAATACAAATACAAACTAATTTAAATGAATTCAATCACATGAAAACAAATGTGAAATCTGGGAGGAATTTATATAGTGCCCAGAGTAAACTGTGCTCTTTATCATCTTTATCTCCTGCATGTTCACAGACTTTTGACAATTTTTCTACCTTAGGTTTGCCTAGTGTATGCTCCCAAATGCAATGCATCAGTAGTCAGTACTCAGTGACAGTTGAGTAGAAGAATGAGGATATCATAATAGAAATCAGTTTGGTCTAATTTGTAGGGGTGTAAGGCAGTGAGATTATCTGTAGATGTATCAATTGAATGCTCTGTGCCAGATATCTGTATCTGAATTCCAGGATTTAAAAAAAAATATGAACCGCAGTGCCTGCGTAAACACTGGAAAACACTGAAAAAAAAACCCAGAAAGAAAAATGGCAGCACTGTCATCATGTTCTCTGAATTCTGGTTCTGACAGTTCTCAACTAAAGATGTGCACTGGACTTATTTTTATTTATTTATTAGGGGGCCAAGCATAGAAGGTGCCTATTGGTATTCTACTTTTTCTTACTATTAGGGGCAAAGCACTTCAGATGCGTAGGCACCTATTATAATCATTACTGTTCTTATTCTTATTCTTATTCTGTTTCTTCTTCCACTCCTGAGTCTATGGCAACCCATAGAACAAAGATCAGGAAGCTGGCAAAACCATAAAAGGCAAAAAAAGTTAAGATTAACGTCATTTAACCAACTATGATAATCTCATCAAATGGTACATCAATAGAAAATGCAGTATGTAAGTGAGAAAAAACTGAACACTACTTACCATTAATGCGATTTCCAAATTTTGTCCGTTCATTCAGATTGGACAGAATGATACGAACATCTTTTTTTTCTTTTAGCCATTTCAGCTTTGTTAAAAATCTGAAAACAGACTGGCTATGTAGTTTTCAACCGATATATGAATTAGACCGGGAAATTACTGCTCCATTCTACATTGTCCAATGTAATTTGGTTTGTGTATTCATGACAAACGGGCATCAATTATGAATTATGTAATATTTTTAAATATGTAATATGTAATATGTAGAGTTTTAATTGAGTTGACACACTAGCCACAGAATTCACTTCTTCTCCAGCTCCACCCTTATCGACTAACCAGTGTTCACACATATATGTTGCATCTCATTTTGCCTTATAAGAAAATAATATGTATTAGGGATGTAGCCAAAAACATACACATTATTCAGAATGAACAGATAATTTGTTCTAAAATGGATACGTATGCAGATATGAATGAAGCTCACTATGACATACAAGACCAATTTTGCTCTCTTGGACTCCTGGCCACAGATGGCTGTCATAACATCACGATCTCCAATAAAAGGGGGCGAACACTTTTCTGTCATGCCACTCAGAGCCCCTTTAATGTTCCTTAATTCACTGGCTATTTCCTTTCCATGTTTTCATGCTTCCACAAGCCAGTTCAGCCTAGTCACATTATTCCTGTTTTTGACTGCTGTCTGTGTTCTTGTCTTTGAGTTTGGAAGTGCCTGTGATAACTGTATACATTCACTGTGGTTGATTTAAACTTTAAACACGTTGATTGTCAAAGTCCTACCTTTAAACATGCTGTGGTGTCATTACTGCCTGAGCAGCAGGCTGCCACTTTGCTTCTCATCTGGTCCTGAATGGTTGTTAGCACTGGCAATGAAACTGACACATGTTTCACCCCAATCTGGAACAAATATCTGGAAACAGATAGGCAGACATACAGAATAACTCACTGTCATGTTTATATGAACTATATACTGTATGTTCTCTACATTCATCATTTTTCAATATTTACTACTGCTACTAATCATTTTTCAAGTTCATAATCAGGTCAGCTATAGCCCTTATTATGCTGTCAGACCATTTTGCTAGCTTAACAGCATTATTATATCATGTCTCATTGCCAGAAAATAAGTCAAACCTAGAGGCAATTAAAGCATGAACTAGTTTTTTCTGCATCCTGTAATGACATTATATCCCATAGCTTGTTTTGTCATGATAACATTATCTAATAATAGATGAGTTCATAATCACACAAAGCGTTTTTACCACTTCAGTTAACGCAACTGAAAGGTCACTGAGAGTTACAATATTTCCTCACACAGTCAATGCCACACATTGATCAAGATGTTTTAATAGCTATGTGCTGTAGCAAAATGGACATACATGATCAGTTCAGTTTGTAATTAGATACGGGCTGTCACAATGTCACACTGTAAAACAGGATAGTTCATTTAACTAAAAAATTTTTAGGTAATTAGTTTTCTCAATTTTTTTAAGGTGATAAATCAATTTCTTTAAGCCAAATACATTTAAATATAACAAAAAATTAACTCAATTAACTCTATTTAAGTGTATTTGGCTTAAAGAAATTGATTTATCAACTTATAAATTTTGAGAAAATTAGTTTCCTCAAATTTTTTGAGTTAAATGAACTTATCCCGTTTTACAGTGCAGTGATGCAACTGTGCCATCATATCTTCATCAAAAAAAGAGAAGAGCGTTTACACACTGTACAGATGGCAGCAAAGTTCGAAAAGGATTGAAGGAATTTATGAATAAATGGGAAATTTAACAAATTGAACAGAATGCATTAAATTATTCAGTGATCATTTCAGCACCAGAATAAGAGCTGAAAGTGATCAGTCGAGTGAAAAGATGGTGATGAGCTTTGTATTTAAATTCCATTAATATGTATATTGAATGAGTTTGTGAATGTGTGTGTGCGACTGGTTTCCTGAGATGGAATGTGTTCCCTAGATCACTCCATTGTTCTCTAGTTTGTGGGATCACGAAAATACTTACGATCCTAACAACAATAGGTTAAAAAAAGACAAGTTACGATTACAATTGCAGTACTTTTGAACACTTCCAGCATATAATGTTCTAACTTGTCTCGAAAAAATACAGGAATCTAGATAAAATTATGGGCTCAGACTGCTTCTCCTTTTCCACTATAGAAGGTACAGTAAGCCATGTAGAGAGGAGCATTTAATTACAGCCTGGGATAAATGAATCATGGCCTCTCTAGGAAGCTGACAGCCTCTTAGCATGGACTCTTCCTTTCTTGTCCACCCATGCACATGAGTCCTTTTATCAGCTGTGTGCTGCACGTCATAGCCTACTTTGCATATCTGTTTGCCAGGCTAAGGTGCAAAACTGAGCAGAGAAGTTCAAACACAGAAGTAGAGATGCAGAAAACATTGAACTGGGCTCAGTAAGTACAACCTCTGTCAATAAATAATTTGAAAGTCACACCAAAATTCTTCACTTTGCACTGATGAAAGATTTTGGGTTAAAGGCAGGTGTTTATTTTTTTCGTTATAAAACAAATCTAAATGATAAATAAATCTATTGTTGCCATCAATTCTGATGCCAATCTGACATAACGCTTAAGTCAAATGACAGATTTTTGTTGACATACTGATGTCATTTCACTTCCTCTCACTGCAGCTCCAGTCGATTCCCCTCTCTGCAATCTCTTGAATACTAGCAGTTCCTCATTCTCATTCAGTACCTCTTTCTATATAAACACATAGAAGTCTCAGGACTTTTGCAAAGTCTTCCCAACCAAGCTGTCTGTGAAAGTTAAGCATTGTTATCCATGACTGACTTATTGATCAGTCTAACTCGTGCCTTGCTTAAAGATTATAACTCTGTATTGCTATTCTGCCTATGTTTGCTGTGACTCTTTGTGTACTAACCACTGCCTGCCATGTTTACCCTGGGTTTTTGGAGAATTATAATAAACCTCACACACATGGATCTTCACACACATGGATCTCTGCATCTTAGTGTACAGCTGGTACTTCAGAATAACATCATGGTGGGCAAGTGTTTCGAATTTGCTATTTACTATTACAAAAAAACCTTATCAGAAAACAATCAGTCATGTGTATAATTAAAAATAGAAAGAATTAATCATGTTTTTTTAAGACCCATTAGGCAGGTAATTGTAAAAATAGTAAAAGTGGTGATGATTAATAAATTAATTCATAACAATTGATGTGATCAATTATACAATGGAAATGTTAGAGCTAATCATAAATAAGAAACAAAAATAAAATAAAAAATGCTGAAGAGGTATCAACAGATAGAAACGTGTCTGTTGGGAGCGATAGATATTGGTAACTCAGTGGTAAAGAAGTTGGACTATGACCTTTGAGCAAACCCTCAACTGCTCAGTTGTGTAAAATGAGATAAACATCGCTCTGGATAAGGGTATCTGCCAAATTCCATAAATGCAAAATATAAATGTTGTGTAGCCATATGAGCATTTTTATGACATTTGATATGACAAATACTACCCAGAATTAACCCAGAATCATTAGCAGATCAACATTGCAAGATAGACTAATCCTAATTGTATGTTTACAGTATGTTTTCATAGTCGACTATGCTTAAATGTGGTACTCTCTATTCTTCCTAAAAAAACTAAAGCCGATTTAGAAAGAAAGTATCGGCCATATAAGTAAATATTAGGAGTGTAATTCAATGCTTTGTAAGGCAAACTGTATCTGATAACTTCCCCAAATATCTGTATCTGTATTTGGACTTAAACCAGAAGTGGGTGTGGCCTAAACCTGAATTCATCTTTCTTTCTTCTCTCTCTCTCTCTCTTTAATGAACTAGGAGGCAATGTGGGAAAACATAGAGGAAGAAATTACAGCATTTGTCGGCATGCTCTGTGAATTCTGGCTCTTCTTACAGGTCCTCAAGCTCAGTAGCATCACTCAAGTTCATAGCTAGTGTCATGCATGTAACTGCTTGATTATCCCCATTGCATGGTGACCTACACATTTTACATAAAGTATGCATGCAAATGTATGCAAACAACACAAGACAGTACAGTAACTTAACTATATTCCAAAATATAACCAAAATAATAATTCAAACCACCTTGGCCCTGACCACAGAGTTACTAAGGATTTATGAATAAATGCTGTAAATGCATCACACAGTGCTGCACTGTGGTTGTTGTTTGTCCCACAAGCTTCATATATGACTGAAAGTAAAACCTCACATTTGTGCAATTTTTGTTGTTTCCAGTCTCAGTGCACACCTCTAGCCCAACCAGATGGATATTCATTCTGAATAAAATATTCATATTTGGTTACATTCCTAATATGTCTATATGAAGAAAATATTTTATATGCACCTGTCTGTGCTATTTGGTTGAGCTTCCTCGCAGAGCTGTGCCGAGGGGACATGAAGATCGGGAGATATGACAGGATGTCTTTTTACGCTATCCATGCAGGTGATGGCATCTAGAGGGGCTTTACTGCAGCATCTTTGCAGTTCCTCAGATATGTTGCCAAGGTCCTTGCAGAGGACCGTTTGAAAGCTGGTAAACTACCACAGATTATGACAGAATATCAGTCTGGTCATACTGTTCCAGGTCATGTGACATACAGTTGTGATCATAAATTTCTATACCCCTTGCAGAATCTGCAAAATGTTAATAATATTAAAAAATAATAAGTTAATAATAAAATCATCATAAAACTACATTTTGTTTTTTATTTAGTGCTGCCCTGAATAAGCTATTTAACATAATAGATGTTTACATATGTGTCCACAAGACACAATAATAACACAAATTTACACAAATGTACCAGTTCAAAAGTTTACATACCCTTGATTCTTAATACTGTGTTTTATTACCTGGATGATCAATGACTGTGTTTATGTTTTGTGATAATTGTTCATGAGTCTCTTGTTTGTCCTGAGCAGTTAAACCGCCCACTGTTCTTCAGAAAAATCCTCCAGGTCCCATACATTCTTTGCTTTTCCAGCATTTTCTGCATACTGTATTTGACCCATTTCCAGCGGCTATATGATGTTCAGATCCATCTTTTCACACTGAGGACAACCGAGGGACTCGTACACAACTATTACAAAAGGTGCAAACATTCACTGATGCTCAAGAAGGCAACATGATACATTAAGAGCCAGGGGGATGTAAACTTTTGAACAGGACAATCTTTGTAAATTGTTATTATTTTGTCTTCTGGGAAAAATGTATAAATCTTATGTAGCTTCTGAAGGACAGTACTAAATGAAAAAAAAAACCCAACAACTTTTAAACAAAATAATAAGAAATTATACCAATCACCCTGCTCAAAAGTTTAAAATCTCTAAGACTAAAATTGCACTGAATCCCTAACAGGAAAATTGGACATGATTAACATTTCTGTTTCAAAATACAATATGCTGCAGCGTTCAAAATTCAAATCCTTAAATGAATTTTTATATAAGCCACATTATGTAAATAACATTACATGTTACAATTGGCTAAGAATTAAGATGAAGATCATACTCTGCAAGACCCAACAAGATCTTTAGGAAATATGACAGAATTACTCTAAATCACTGCTGCTTTACAGGCAAAAGGGAGAATAGCAGGGTTAATGTAGCTGGGAGTGTGACTGTACACCCTCTCACCTTACCTCGTCAATGACACATTGAGGCTGTGGTTGTAAACAGCATTTTGCAAGCCCAGACTGAAACTGCTTCGAAATAGGCAATGCTTCTTCGAATGGTACTCTTAGGAGGCTTCCAAAATATGCAGTCAGTCTAAAATGATAGGACAAGTGACATTTATTTACCTCACGGTTCCAAGCCAATAGCTAATTCTACCCATTGGTGAAGTCTATCCCTTAATCTGTGAGGGTGACATCTAACAAGCGCTTCCTCCAAGACATGTGAAACCAGCCACTGCATCAGAACAAATGATTCAGGGACTGATGCTTTTGAAACGTCATAGAACAGCTGAATGCTGCCTACTTCTGTATACATGAGCTCAGAGACACTCCCAAATTGGCTAGCAGCACTTTGATTGAAAAGAAGGCCATCCTTGACACCCACAGAATGAGCCAGATGTACTTTTATTTACTTCCCATGACAGATGGTATTGCTGGCATTCAGCTTTTTCATATACTGGCTAAATGATGAATACATAGACAAGTGATATTTATGACATTTATTATTCATTACCATGTTTGGACACACTTGATATAACTTTATTGTCTTAAATACATTTTGATAAAGGCTTATAGCTTAGGTCAGTAGTGTACTTTACTGCACTTTATAGCGTTATGTATACATTTATTCCTGAGTCGAAATGTATTTTTACTTAAACATTAAATGGTATTCCTCAAAAAAGGAGGTGTTTCTATAACAATTGTTATTTGAATGTTATATAAAACTTCTAATAAACTTATTAAAAACAAATTGAATTATTAATATCGCAAAATTGTCTGTAAGGAAACATTCATTTAGCATATTTGGTAGGAGTTTCCAGTGTCAGTGCTTTCTAACAGTTAGAGGTAAGGATAAAGATGTAACTTTACGTTTTATGACAAAGGAAAGAACAGGGAGCTTTACAGTTTCTCTGTAGCTGTTTAAAAAATATATATTTCCAAGAAAAATTAAAAAATGCTAGGAATGCTGATGAAATGAATGTTCATAAATGTTATAATGTAAGTAATAATAGGAACTAACTTGTTTTACTGACATTCCACAACAATAAACATAACTCGAAAAGGATTTTTTTTTAAATTATGTCATTTTTCAATAAATAAAACATGGTTAGTTTTGGCAAATTGCTATGATCTAAGAGAAATAAAACAGGTAGGGAAGGGATGTTATTGGAAAATAAATCAGTCTGGGAGTGACTTGGTACCAGGATGCATCAGAACACCCTGTCGTTGATTATTTTCTTGCAATAGCCATGTTGTATTCTTTACCTGTTCATGCCTTCATTGTTATTCTTAAATAGTAGAACATTTCTCAGAAGCAGTAATAATAAAACAGATGTGTCCAAACTTTTTTTTTATCAGGAATTAACATGCACATTGCTCAAATGGAGGCAAACACTAAATTCAGTGGCAAATTCTGTGATGAATTACTCTTTGGGTGAACATTAACTCAATTAATTAGCTTTAACATTATTATTAAACAATTATATTTGAAAAATGTTGTGTTCATATAAAATATTATTTTTAGATGAATTAACAGAAATAATTAACCATTATTAAATGAATTAGACCAACAAATGCACCAGTGGCTCAATAACTTTTCTGAAAGTTTTCTGAAAGTTTTCTGAAAGTTTTCTGAAATAACTGAAAGTTGCATTTACCCAGTTTTGTGGGATTTCAGATTCACTTCATTGTTACACATGTTGGAGAGAAACTTCAGGAAAATGGCTGAGCTCTCTTGAAACCTCTGCAAAGAAAGAAACATTTTTTCCCAGTTATTTTTGTTGCTCATTTATCATCACCAGCATTTCCATTTTAGAACACAACTCTGATCATCATTAGCAACATCATCACTATATCATGTCTGCACAGGAATCGGCATCAAACTCTATATCCCAGAATAAACCACGAACTACAAACATGGACTCATTGGACCGTGACACTCACAAATCACACTCAATGTCACATTCTTGTTCACCAGATTACCGATTACACACACCTGGAAGCTATCACTACTCACCTCTATATAAGTACTACCTCTATATAAGTACACTCCAAACTTATACTGCAAAGTATCTGTTCAACTCTGTTTCACAGCTGCCATACCAGTGCTTGATTGATTGCTGTGTTGATTCTGGATTGTTTACCTTGATTGTGATTTCTGCCTTGATCTCTTATATCCTGATTTTTCATAGCCTGACCATGTGCCTGTCTCTCAACATTGAATACACCTAGTGTTTTGGACTTGATTTTGCTAGCCTTTTAATAAAAATTGAGTCGAAAGCAACTGTCGCCGTCTCTGCCGCCTGACACACTGCTATCACCATGTTCTGTTTTAAGCAGGGTTCATTATTTCTATTTTGAACTACAGATGAATGAATCACTGTGTACGCTCTGTGTATAATACCATGTCTGTTGTTGCATATTGCTTGCTGTGTCTTGCATTAACACGCTGTATGGTAACTTGGAGTATGCAAGTAGATTTAGTTATTTAGTTATAAAAACTTTTTTTTTACAATAACTTTTAGCCTAATTGTGTGACACCTTGGGAAGACCTGTCATATGAATTCTGGCAAACACCCAAAAATGACCGCAAAAAAAAGCTAAAATTTGGGGTTTCTGCCTTTAACATAGTTTGACAACTCTACTTTAAGAAAACATAAAAAAGGCACCTGCGTTCCTGAATTTGACCATGTTCCAGGCTGCCATACAAATATTACACACTTTTACACTGATATGTTCTGTAAAATGCTCTGGATAAAAGGCATTTACCACATGCAAGTATAAATGAAATATGAAATACAATGCACAATTGAATGTGACTGGAGCTGTAAAAGGTTTAGGATAATTGTTAGAGGACATAGCGATGAGAGACCACACTGATATTTTAAAAGTGGAATATGAAAGAAATAAATACAGTCTCTATTATCTCTATTTAGAAGGCAGAACAAGTTGCGAATGCAATCAACCTTTTTGTTTCATAAGGCAGTAGGAAATGAAACCAATCAAGGGTAGCAAAAATCCTTTTGTTGCTGCTGGCTACTGTTCTGTAATAAGGTTTTTCCAATTTTACAACACTTGTATAAGACATGATAAAAATGTCACAACATAGAGTTGTTAGTATAAAGATAAGCAAGGCCACCTGGGAAAAAGCCTGATATTAATACAACCCCAATTCCCAAAAAGTTGGGACAGTATGGAAATGCATGAAAACCAAACAAAAAGAGTTATGAGAATTGAATTCACCCTGTACTATATTGAAAACACATTATTAACACATTATTTGATGTTTTACTTTGTGAATTTGATTTATTTTTGAAAATCTGATGACTGCAACACACTCCAAAAAGTTGCGACAGTCAACTGTTTACCACTGTGTAACCACCTTTTCTTTTAATAATACATGTTAAGTTTTGGGAATTGAAGACATCAGTTGGTTAAGTTTAGCAAGTTGAATTTTCCCCATTCATCCATTATGCATTTCTTCAGCTGCACAACTATACGGGGCCTTCGTTGCCTTATTTTGCGCTTCATAATGCGCTACACATTGTCAATTGGAAACAGGTGAGGACTGCAGGCAGGCCACGCTAGCACCCGCACTCTCTGTTTACGCAACCATGTGTTTGTAATCTGAGCAGAATGTGGTTTGGCGTTGTCTTGCTGGAAAATGCAGGGGCATCCCTGGAAAAGACGAAATCTGGATGGCAGCATATGTTGCTCCAAAATGTGTACATGTCTTTCTGCATTAATGGTGCCCTCACAGAATCCTGAATCCACCATAAGTTTTTATGTTTATGGGGTAATTGCCATACTTATCCTAATGTTTGTCTAGTTATCATAAGTCATAAAAAGTTATTAAACTCAAGGTGTTGATCTTCAAAATCTCTGTAAATAGCTAATTTCCCTAGATTCTTGTTTTAGATGACCTGTTACCCATGCAATTACTCAAACATTCTCAGCACAATTACTCACAGATTTCATCAAGGTGAGAAATGTTTACAAATTAATCAGCTGGACGTCCCACCTGAGCAGTTTCATGGCCTTTAGCACTTCATTAGTGCTTGTCAATTAGTAAATGTGAAATTCACATGCAAGTTCATTCAAATATGTATGCCTACAGTCCCCTCTGAAACTATTGGAACAACAAGGCCAGTTAATTTGCTTTTGCTATACACCAAAGACATTTAGTATAGGAACAGAAGTAAATTAACACAATATTTCGTTGCATATCCTTTGCCTGCAATAACTGCATCAAGCCTGAGACTCATTGATGTCACCAAATTGTTAGTTTCTTCTTTTGTGATGCTTTTCCAGGCTTTTACTGTAACCTCTTTCAGTTGTTGATTGTTTTGGGGGTTTCTCCCTTCAGTCTCTGCTTCAGGAGGCGAAATGCTGCTCAATTGGGCTAAGGTTTGGTGATTGACTTTGTCTATCTAAAACCTGATAAAGTCCTTTGTTGAGTTGGCAGTGTGTTTTGGATCATTGTCTTGCTGAATTATAAACTTCCTCCTGATTAATTTGGATGCATTTCTTTTTTTTAACCTCCAGACAAAATATTCCTGTAAACTTCGGAGTTCATTCTGCTGCTACCACCATGAGTTACATCATCAATAAAGATTAGTGATCCTGTTTCAGAAGCAGCCATGTAAGCACAAGTCACTACACTACCTCCACCGTGTTTCACAGACAAACTTGTATGTTTTGGATCATGAGCAGGTCCTTTCAATTTTCAGTTTTCATGTGCTTTATTGGCATGACAAACAATTGTACATTTGTATTGCCAAAAGCAAGTACAAGGGAACCTTTCTTTCTCCACACTTTGGCCTTTCCATTACTTTGCTAGAGGTTTTTGGTTGCAGAACTTTTGTGGCTCATCTCTGTATTTCTTTGCAAATTCCAATCTGGCTTTCAAAATCTTACTGCTGATGAGTGGTTTGCATCTTGTGGTATGGCCTCTATATTTTTGTTCTCAAATTTTTCTTTGACTAGTGGATTGTGATGCCATCACCACTGTCCTGTGGAGTGATGCCACTGACTGTTGTTTTGGGGTTTTTCTTAAAGCTCACAATATTTCTGTCATCAGCTGTTGTTACTTTCCTTGGTCGAGCCATTCAGAGTTTGTTGTTCAGTACACCAGTGGTTTCTTTCTTTTTCAGGACATTCCAAATTGTTGTATTGGCTATACCCAATGTTTGTGCAATGCCTCTCTTTTCTCAGCTTCAAAATGGCTTACTTTTCTCCCCTAGACAGCTCTCCGATCTTTCATATAGGCTTATCCTTTTTAACAACAAATCTTCTTTAACAACAGATAGTCTTCACAGGTGAAACTGAAGGCTTCACCAGGAGTAGATGTTCAGAGCTATTTATTGCTTAAACACCTGTTAGTCACAATATTTTTTCTCACTTACCAGTTGGGTGGTCTGATACAAAATGTGCTATGTTCTATGTCATTTAACACATCTACATATAATTACCAGGAAATAAAAGTTAAAATTCTAATCTCTCTTCTTATATTCATCTTTTGATCTCAAACCCAAATGTCTTCAGTCTACAGCAAAAACAATTGAATTGGCATTGGTGTTCCAAACATTTCAGAGGGGACTGTACTGCTTTGTCAGTGTGTTTCATGGAAAATTTGCATCATCATACCATTGTTTCGGATACCCGATAAGGACCTGGAAAGGTTTCATTTGACCTATAACTGCTGTACAGTTGTGCAGTTGTACAGTAACTGTACCTGATGTACAGTTATAGATCTACTTTAATACAGTACTTAAAGACAGACAAACAAACAAAAATAACAATCATAAAACCACCATAACAATAATAAATAATATTATTATAATATATCAAACTAATTAAGATATAATAATGTGTATTATAATGACTAAAATAGTGACATAAAAAAGGATGACTGCCGATTATGACCATTTCCTTTTGCACATTTCCTAGAAATTAATCAGAAAAGAAAGAGTAAAATAGCTTATTTGTTCAGTACCTCTTTGAAAAAGCAGAGTCTTGATACAGTGGGCTTACAGCAATTCTCTGCCATCCTTATGTGATTCTGGGTCACATTGAGAACAAAGCCTGCTGGGATACTCCTGTGTCTCCGAGAAAACTCGTATATATACCTACCAAGCAAAGAGAGAAAGTGAATATTTACTGAAAAACTACAGCAAATGTGTACTGTACCAGCTTTAAACCAAGAAAAAAAAAACAGACAGACACCCCCCCC
>JANDJT010000124.1:8124601-8134760 GCA_024331685.1 Stegophilus panzeri
GTTTTCATTTAATATCTGTTGATATTTGATAGAGTCCATGATGCCATGTATCCTAACAAAATGTCCAGGTCATCTGGTAGAAAAACAGCCCCAAAACATTAAAGAGCCACAACCATATTTAACCATGGGCATGAGGTACTTTTCCATATGGCCACCTCTCTGTGTGTGCCAAAACCACTTATGGTGTTTATTGCCAAAAAGCTTTATTTTGATTTCACCTGAGTATAGAACCAGATCCCATGTGAAGTCCAATAGTGACTAGCAAACTGAAGACACTCAAGTTTGTTTTTGGATGAGAGTAGAGGCTTTTTTCTTGAAACCCTTCCAAACAACTTGTGATGATGTAGATGATTTTCTACAGCATTTCAATTGGATTAAGGTCAGGACTTTGACTTGCCTATTCAAGAACATTAACTTTATTCCTCTTTAACCATTCTTTAGTAGAATGACTTGTGTGCTTAGGGTCACTGTCTTGCTGCATGACCCACTTTCTCTTGAGATTCAGTTCATGAACAGAATTCCCAACATATTTCTTTAGAATTCGCTGGTATACTTCAGAGTTCATTGTTCCATCAATGATGGCAAGCTGTCCTGGCCTAGATGCAGCTAAACAGACCCAAATCATAATACTACCACCAGCATATGTCAGAGATCTGATAAGGTTCTTATGCTGGAATGCAGTGTTTTCCTTTCTCCAAACATAAGCCTTCTCATTGAAACCAAAAATTATATATTGCTCTCATCCATGCACAAAACATTTTTCCAATTGCCTTCTGGCTTATCCATGTGAACTTTAGTAAACTGCAGAAGGGCAATGTTATTTTTGGAGAGCAGTGGTTTTCTCCTTGCAACCCTGCAATGCACACCATTGTTGTTCAGTGTTCTACTGATGGTGGACTCATGAAGATTAACATTAGCCTATGTGAGAGAGGTTTTTAGTTGTTTAGAAGTGGACTATTACACACCTTGTGGACTATTACACATCTTGCTCTTAGAGTGATCTTTGTTTGTCGACCACTCCTGGGTAAAATAATAATGGTCTTGAATTTCCTCCATTTGTACACAATCTGTCTAACTGTGGATTGGTGGAGTCCAAACTCTTTAGAGATGGTTTTGTAACCTTTTCCAGCCTGATGAGCATCAACACCTCTTTTTTGTGGCCCTCAAAAATCTAATTTGTTCATGCCATGATACATTTCCACAAGCATGTGTTGTGAAGATTAGACGTTGAAATATCCCTGTTACATAATACAAGGTGTTCACTCACACCTGATTGTCATCATATATAGTGTTATGAAAAATATTTGCCCCCATCCTGATTTCTTCTGTTTTTGTTTTCATTCTAAATAGTTTTAGATCTTCAAATGAAATACAACATAACACAAAGGCAACCTGAGTTGCCTGTATTGACACAACTATTATTGTTTTGTTTTTTTATCGAAGCAAAAAAAAGTTATCAGTTTAGTTCAGCCACAGTGGAGGGCTTTTGAGCATGAACTGCCCGTTTAAGGTCCTTCGACAACATCTCATTGGGTTCAATTTAGGACTTTTACTAGGCCACTCCAAAACTTTAATTTTGCCTCTCTTTTTTTTAGCCATTCAGAGGTTAACCTATTCCTATGCTTTGGATCATTGTCTTGCAGTATAATCCAGTTGCAGACCGAAATATGGACTGAAGACCGGACATTCTCCTTTAGGATTTTCTGGTAGAGCGCAGAAATCATGTTTCCCTCAATTATTGCAAGTTTCCCAGGCCCTGAAGCAGCCGAGCATCCCCACACCATCACAATTCCACTACCATGCTTGACCATAAGTATGATTTTTTTTTTTGGTGAAATTCTGTGTTTGATTTGAAGCAGATGTCACGGGACCCCTGTCTTCCAAACAGTTCCACTTTTGACTCATCAATCCACAGAACATTCTCCCAAAAGGTTTGAGGATCAACAAAGTGTGTTTTGGCAAAATTCAGATGAGCCTTAATGTTCTTCTGGTTTAGCAGTGGTTTTCACCTCACCACTCTTTTCTCATTGTCTTTCTGATAATGGAGTCATGAAAAATGACCTTTATTGATGCAATAGAAGCCTATAGTTCCTTTGATGTTGTCCTTGGCTCTTTTGTGACTTCCTGGATGAGTTGTTGCTGTGCTCGTAGAGGAATTTTGGAAGGTAGGCCACTTTTGGGAAGGTTCACTACTGTGCCGAGTTTTTCCCATTTGGAGATAATGGCTCTCACCATAGTTCTTTGAAGTCCCAGAGCCTTTGAAATAGCTTTGTAGCCCTTCCCAGAATGATGTATTCCAATCACCTTCTTCCTCCTCATTTCTGGAATTTCTTTCAATTTTGGAATAGTGTGTTACTGGGTAAGACCTTTTAACCAACGTCATGCTGTTGAAAAAGTTCTATTTAAGTGTTGATTTGACTGAACAGGGCTAGAAGTAATCAAGCCTGGTTGTATCTAGTCCAACTAAACCCTATTATGAATGCAGTTTCATCGATTTGGAGAATTAGTAAGTACGGGGGCAAATACATTTTGCCACAGGCCCAGTTGGATAACTTTTTTTGCTTCAATAAATAACATTGTCATTTAAAAACTGTATTTTGTGTTTACTCAGGTTGCCTTTGTTTTATCTTAGATTTTGTTTTAATTTCTAAAACAAATTAGTATGATATAAACACACAAACAGAAGAAATCAGGAAATACAATTTTTTTTTTATGTTTTAGGATGGCCAAGTCCTGACCTTAATTCAATAGAAATGTTGTGAACGGAAGCAAGCAGAGCTTATTTCAATATAAGCTTGGACAAGCTGCCTGTCATGATGAGGTATTTTTAAACTAATGATACCTATTTTTCAGCTAAGACTATAGTTTGCACAGTGCAAAATAAAGATGGGAATGAGCTATGGGGTGATTTTCAGGAAGCCTGGAGGAAGGCTGTCATATACAACTTCTGTTCCTATCCAAAGGAAGCAAACACTTTTTTTTGGAGAAAATGAATGCCCTTTAGTTCTGGGTCTCTTGATCTTCTGTTAAAAATAGGATGTGTTGGTTTGGAGCTAATGACCTTTATCTGGGTCTGTGAAAATTAGATTACAAATTATTAATGTACTCTCTCCAGATGTAACCTGGACAACAAAAATAAAACATGCATATTCTGTCAAGAAAGCTCATACAGTATATGAGCTTTTATACCATGAACATGTTTTTTGACTAAACATTTCCAGTATGTATATGTATGTATATGTATATATGCACTGTACAGTATATAACTTTGTTTTCTAAAGCACGAGTTTTAAGTTATGTGAAGATTGAGAAAATGAGCATGAGCCAGATAGCACTTTCAGAAACTAGTGGGTATCAAATGTGCACTAATCACGTATGATGGCTACACAACTGACTAATGAATCAAAGCTCTTTAAGACTGAAGAGCACTTCAGTAGGAGGGTCATCAGGTTATATAAATATAATGTAAAATTCAGAGAAAGCTCATGGATTTTCCAAATCTAATCTTATCAGTGGGAAATTGAGCATGGCATTGAAAATATATATATTTTTGAAAACAAATGTTTATTCACAGTGCTACTTTTCACTATGTTACCAAATGATATGAAATGTTTTACTGATGGTCAAACAAAATCAGCACATATGTATGTTCTCTTAATTTTGCCTCAAACACAACAGATAATAGTAGCATTTGTTAAACAGTGAAAATAATAACTGATTTGTCTCTGATTTGTCTTCCTGCCTCCAAAAGTCCAAATAGTTAGTCCACGTAGTAATCCAGTGAATCGTAGTACAGTAGCTACAATTGAAATAATGCAGTAATTCTGGTATTTTTGACTGTGGAAACTGGGGAATTGCTTTATACTTTTTCATCATATTCCGCATTTGCTTGCAGCAGAATCAGTAAGAAGCCTTATTATAAAAGAGATTATTTCTGTCTGATAAACAACTACACTTTTCTCCACAAAATGCTATGATCTTCTTCTACAGTGTTTTCAATTTCATCTAAATCACTCTTAAATTTATCCGTGCTGCTTGGTCATGGAGGTTTATTTCTGTAAAATGATGGAGATTTGAGATGTCAGCATGGTATAGGTTAAATCTCCAAACATAATCAGCATTTGGTCAGTTTCTAATGCGGTAGCTTTTAAAAAAAGAAGCCTTCAGATATGATTTTTTTCACAAATTGAATTGAATCATTTTATTCCCCCCACAAGCCAAAGGATTTTTGCAATGAAAGGAAAAGATGTTTTCACCTGGCAAATCTCACCCATCAAATCACTTTTTAAGGTTGTCTGCTACTGTAGGCCAGTGTTGCAACTTATTTTATGGAAAAATGTATTCTACATGACCCCATAATGTTGCTATTTCTGACTGTCCCAGTGTTCATCAAACCATTTCACAGAATGACTGCATTTTGATGGGTCACCTTGCATTAGCCTTGAACTTTTAACCCCTCAGCTATTGAAAACAAAAGAAATTGAACACTGTGGCCAGACTGGACCTGGTGCCAAAACTTGCGTTTCTGAGGCTTACAAAAATGATTGAAACTTGGAGAAATTTCCCTTGTGTTATCAATTTCAAATGAGACATACACTGGAAAATCAAATTAATCTGATGATCTGATGATGATCTCAGTAATTCCCTCTTAATCAGAGCTCATCAAAATCAAACTAGACACTGGAAAATCATACATGCCAATCACCATGTAGTTTGACCTCTTTGTGTCTGAAGTTAGGACATGATTATAGAACATCATATTATAAAGTATTTTTTAGCAAAAACAAAACCATATACCATAAAAAATAAAATAAAATAAACATATACACTATAGAATGAAAAAAAAAGGGGCATCCTAGACCCAACCCTGATGGTTAGGCTAAACTACACAACACAAACATTATCACCAGATGAATTTACTTCAAACACTGCATTTTCCAGAGTGCCCCAGCATATTTTCTTTTAAAAATTTGATAATGCTTTCAGGCTGTACACCAAATATACTCAATATGGACATAGCACCAGGAGACATTTAAATATGAAAATAACAGTGAGCCAACCACAGAGCAGACAAGGTAATACTAAAGCATGTGTTATTATGTAGTCTATTTGAATTAAATTCACAGAGAATATTGTTCAGTGAGGTTGAGGTCAGGGCTCTGTGCAGGCCACTCGAGTTCTTCTACTCCAACCTTGGAAAACCATGTCTTCATGGACCTTGCTGTGTGCAGCAGCAATGTAATGCTGTAACAAGTTTTGACCTTTTTAGTTCCAGTAAAGGGAAATTGTAATACTACAACATACAAAGACATTCTATACAGTGGTATGTTTCCAACTTTCTCTTTCTGTTTTAGAAGGTGACTAATACCATAATTAATGCTCAAAACATTTGAATCTCTATTTAGGTTCAACCAAAATAGGCATGGCTTACACTGGAAGGTTTTTTGTAATTTAATGACCCTTCCTAGTTTGCCAAAACCAATAAAACCAATTTAGGCTTTGCATAAACAATTTTGCATGTTGATAATCACAGTTATTGTTTAATAACGCCGGTGTCATCTCGTCATTGTCTGGCCTTCATCATGGAAAAAAAGGTCATCGATGAACATTTTTCATCATAGATTTTGTTAACGAAATTAACACTAGACGGGACTTTTAGAGATGTTGCAATTACTCACTTGGAGAAAACTCTACTTGATTTAATTAAGCTAATATATATAAAATATAGATTTATATACATCTGCATGTAGACAAATTAAAGTCACGCAACCACTTGACATAAAACATTAATTAAGTAAGACATTTTTTTTCAGTGTTAGGTGCTGAAAACTGGACAGTCAAGACTTCAATAATAATTAATGGTATGGGACACACGCTGAGAAGCTAAGGCTGCTCCGTGAACTGCTCCATTAAGCCATCAAGCTCTTTCATTAATGCATGAGCTGTCAGTGATTCATTGAATAATGTCGACTTAGGAAATATTTGAAAAATTCACTATTGATATTATTTGGTCATATTAATAAACCATTTTACTTTAAGTTCATTACATAATATCACAATAGACTATCAGTGCAGTATTTTGTAGGCAAGATTACCTCTATCTATGTTTTTAAAAGGATATTTCAGTGAAAATGTAGAAAATTCTATATAGATAATTTAAGCCCTTCAAGTATGTGGACTATTACACTAATATGTGGGTCTTCCCCAAACTGTTGCCACAAAGTTGGAAGCACACAATTGTATAGGATGCCTGTATATGCTGTAGCATTTAGATTTCCCTTCACTGGAACCAAGGGACGCAAACCTGTTCCAGCATAACAGTGCCCCCGTGTGCAAAGCAAGGTCCATGAATTGTATTGAATGATATTGATGCATCATATGATTATAATTATGATGATCAAGGATAATATCCAAAAACCATTATAAATACTGAAAATTTCCAGCATGCATTTTGCTTGCATCTGCTTCTGGAATCACCAAACTATCAAGCCCAAATGCCATCCTTCAAATGGACTCACACATACACCCAAACTCTCTCCCATTCTAGTCATTTTTGCTACATGGCTTTGTCCTACCGAATAAACAGCTCAGTGCGGAGGTGGAGTGGTTGTCAGAGAGTGCTAGCTACATATGTAATAGTGGTTCTATTACAGTTTTTCTCGAACAATTTGACACATTTCTCCAGACTCAGGTCACTGCTCTCAAAACAATTAACACATCTGAATACCTAAATAGATTTTTTAAAAGAGTTTTTATCAATTTCATACAAATTACAAGCATACTTTTCTCACAGTACTGTGCACAAAACTCTTCAATGTTTTCACAATATTTCATCTAGCCAACCAGAACTTTCATATATCAGGATGAAATCAGCTGCAGTTTTTTTTTTTTTTTTTTTTTTTTGTGAACACAAATCAGAGATATTTATGTACCATTTTCCCAAACCCAACAAACAAAACTCTATTTGTTAAATTCTCAGTTGCACATGGTATATTCTCATTATTTATTAGCCCCAAATTGATATCTGCTGAGTTAGTAATACACACAACACAGAAAATGCAAATGTTTAATTGTTTACACAGCTATCACTATTACAACAACTATAAAAGGGAGAAAAAAAAAGAAAGAAAAAAACCCCAATGAGAATAAGAAGGAGAAAGAGAAAAAGAAGAGGTGTAAGAGTGAGAGGTGGTGGAAAGGGTAGAGGAAGGGTATTAATGAGAGTGAGAGGAAGAGTGGGAGAGGTAGAAAGAGATGAGGAGAGGGTGTAGGAAGAGGAGAAGGAGGGAGAGGAGAAGGAGGGAGTAGAGGGAGAAAGATGGGTAGAATGGAGCAGAATGATGTAGTGGAAAGAGCAAGAGAAGAACATAAACAGAGAGGAAGGGGATAGCGAGGTGGAGAAGGAGGGAAGAGAGGTAGAAGGATAGGGTACAGATGGGTTTCAAATGAAATGAGAGCCACCCTAATTCACCTTTTAATAAATCATGAGAGGGTTCAGCCCAACATAAACCAATCCACAGTGGCTTCACTTATCTGCACTTTTTAGGGGGAAAACTGGTAAGTAACTATACCATTCTATGTCTATAGTTAGAGTCTAGTTCTATTTATCTACTGTAAATGTTCCTACTCGTCCAAACATTTTCAGAAAGGAAGTTCGAGAACATTCAAGTGGACAAACAAGACTCTTTTAAACTGAACAAGAGCATGTCATTGTTGACATGGTGGTACAGAACAACACCATCCTGTTCAACGAAATTCAACAAAGAAAAATACAGAACTATTCCACAATATTCACCAATGCAGTCTTGCCACAAATAATCATGTTGTAAGGAGAAATGGCATCTGGATGAAGCAGGTTGTCACGGATTTCCCTTCGTGCTGAGTGCCGGAGCATTTAGTGCGCATGAACTGCTGGAAGCACGACAGCGTGCCTCCAGTTTTTCATTGACTGTTTACCGCTACATTACTGTTTACTATTTTGGTTTCTGTCTTATCTCCGCCTCGTTATGTTATTGGTTCTTTCCTAATGTCTCAGCTGTTTTGTGTTATCCCCTTAGATTAGTTTGTATATTTAAACCCCTCATGTGTCTTTGTTTGGGGTGAAGTATTGTGTGTTTCTGTGTTTTCCGCTAGACCTGTACCAAGCCTTTGAGCCATGTTCCTCGTTTCATAGTTTCTTGATCCTGTTTTTGTCCTCACGTTTCTGATTCTTGTTCTGCCTAGTTTAGCCCATTTGCCAATCGCCTGACCCCTTGCCTGTTTTATTACTTTGATATTGCCCTATGATTTGTATTTGCCTGTCTGTCTCTTAAATAAAAGCTTTAATTGCATTTCCATCTATCTCCAACCGCATTACATGACACAGGTATACAAAGTGCCCTTTGAGAGGAGCTATTCCAGCTTGTTCAAGTATGTGTAAGCCACACAATTTTTGCACTTTTACTAGAAATGCAAATATATTGTTTTCCTGGACATTATGTGTCTATATACTATTCCACTCTAAGTGGAAAATTTCAAGCGTCTCAAGGCATAGTGCTGTGTTAATGTGGGGACTCAGACTGTTCCGCAACAGTTAGAGTATCAACTTTGCAATGAATACCAGTACTTTAATATAAAAAATCACTTACTTATTGTACTTTGTGTTCTTTTTCCTCTTTCCGCAGGTTGACCAGAAGCAAATATATACAGTCATGTGAAAATATAAGTGCATATTATTGTACATATTTGGACAAGCAAACATTTGATCCTATTTGAAACAGTGCCTATTAATAATGGTGTTACACTCTATAAAATGACGCATAAAATTCACATTTTGTGGTAATTTTCACAATTTAAATTAACAAAAAAAAAAAAAAACAGATTAGTCACATGGAAAAAGTAAGTACACACCTACATTTATCACATCTTCAAATCAATAAAATTTGAATCAGGTGTTCAAGATCAGGTGCCAGTGATTAGAACTTGCTTAGGGAGTGCACGTGGAACCTGTCTTATTTATACCCCTCATATCTAGTGTCTGGTGTTCCCTTTGTTATTGAGGTGTGTGTGGTGTCATAAGGCCTTCAAAAAAAAGTTGTGGATTAGTCTGGCAAGGGATTTAAAAAGATCTCCAAATTATTTGAAACACATCATTCCACTGTAAATCATCTACAAGTGGCGCAGATTTCAAACAACTGCCAATTTGTCCTGGATTGGCCGTCCCAGCAAATTCAGCCCAAGATCAGTCTGTCTGATGCAAAAAGAAGTCTCCAAGAACCTCAAATTTTCATCACAGGATATGCTAGTTAGTCTTGCAACTGTGTCAAAGTGCATACTTCTACAATCAGAAAGACATTGCACAAATTTAACCTGCATGAGAGGCGTGCCAGGAAAAGCCTTTGTTGTCTAAAAGAACATTAGTGCAAGACTAGAGTTTTCCAATGAGCATAAAGGCAAAGACCAGACCTTTTGAAATAATGTGCTCTGGACAGATGAATCAAAGATAGATGAACAGAAGACATGTTTGGCGCTAACCAAAGACAGCTTTTCAGGAGAAGCACCTCATACCAACTGTGAAGCATGGTGATGGAAATGTTATGGTTTTGGGTTGTTTCAGGGACTGGACAACTTGAATTCATTAATTCAACTATGAATTCTGCATCATATCAAAGAGTGCTTAAAGATAATGTGAGTCCAAAAGTTGAAGTTGAACCAAAAGTGGACCTTTCAACATGATAAGGATCCTAAGCACACTAGAAAATCCTCCAAGGAATGGCTCAAAAAGGAGAAATGGAGGGTTATGGAATGGCCTAGTCAAAGCCCGGATTTGAATCCAATTGAAATGTTGTGGGGGGATTTGAAATGGGTAGTACATGCAAGAAAACCTTCAAACATCTTGCAACTGAAAGAATATTGCATGGAAGAGCGGTCAAAAATTCCAGCAAGCCTGGTGGACAATTACACAAAATGCTAACAAGAAATTATTTCTGCTAAAGGGGGCAATACTGGCTTTTGTGGCCAAGGGTGTACTTACTTTTTCCTCAGAAGAATATCACATCTTTTAACATTCCTGTTGAATAAATGATTGAAAACTAATACTATACTACAGTGCATCCAGAAAGTATTCACAGCACTTCACTTTTTCCACATTTTGTTATGTTACAGCCTTATTCCAAAATGG
>JANDJT010000124.1:8134860-8147248 GCA_024331685.1 Stegophilus panzeri
TTTGGAATAAGGCTGTAACATAACAAAATGTGGAAAAAGTGAAGCGCTGTGAATACTTTCCGGATGCACTGTATATACTCTGCTGATATATGCTGATGTGTGTGTGTATATATATATATATATACAACAAAATGGTATAATGACAATGGGATGTAATATTTGATTATAGAGACGATTGTCACACAACCATCATTCCCTGGAACTTTCTCGCAGAGTTCGCACCCAGTCAGCGTTGGTTTTTTAATGACAGCCAATGTTCACAGAACAACAAAACAAGAATGGGAAAGCAGATGAGAGCGACATAGCAGGTACGTTTTATAGGCGACCCATGTGGGGTCACAGTCAGAAGGTGATGACTTTGCTTTTGGCACTTGGCAAGGAATTGAGAAAGGAAATTCACTACTTTTGGGTCAGATAATAAAACCCAGTCAGAAAGAAATGACAAATTTGAGTTCTCATATACTGTCTTTACAGTGAGTTAGCATCAGCATAGCAACAGCAAGAAATAGCCACAAACATGGGAAACAAACCACCTTTCAGCACAGTACTGTATGTTCACAGACTGAATGAAAGAAGGCAACTTTTTTCTTGTATGAGAATAAGGCCAGTGGGATTGACACCACCAGTGACTTTGATATAGATCTCTATTACATCGTGCTATATTTTCCAGACCTGTTTCGTTGCTAAAATAAAACCATGTCCATATAAAAAACCTTTATTCAATTTGTTCCCTGTCAGATTTTAAGCAATAGCTATCGCTGCTGGGCTTGTGGAAACAAAATACAACAAAATGTATTAAACATTTACTACAATGTGTTGTTTTTACAGGGTAACCTTGAAAAATAATTGAAAATATGACAGTGTGCTGGAACACCATCTTAGTTCATTAGACAGACACAAGCACATATCAGTGTAAAATCAAAACATAACCTGTCTTGTATATTAAACATTCCAGTTTTAGCACTGAGCTTGTTTCCACCTCCTAAAAACATGTGGATTTATTTAATTCATCTATATGTGAATTAGTGTGTGAATGAGTGTGTGCACTATGCTTTGCAATGGACTGGCATCCATTCCAGGTTGTATTCCTGCCTCCATGTTGCCTGGTGTTCCTCATATAGCCTCCATGACGGTGACCAGGATAAAGCTGTTACTGAATATGAATGAATAAATTAGAGACCGTGGTCTAGCTGACAGACAAGACTATTTAGTGGTCTGTTTTGGCAATATCTGCCATCATCCGCATACATGGGCTGATTGCCAGGTGTTGCTGTGATTGATAGGGGAGGGAGAGCATATCATCACTCCCACCCAAAGCGCTTCTTTGGCTTCAGGCTAGGGATGGCTTTGGCATCATTTGATGCACTCTAAATGACATAACGCCTCACCAACCCCATCCTTCCAGACGCTAAGGCTGTCAACCACCTTACAAAACATACACATCCACACACTCTACAATAAGGGTGCCCAGATGCAAACAGACCAAATGTTGGACAAATGGTAAGTTTGTGTGGTACAACGTGGGACATAATTCTGACACCCAACAGCCTACCATTTTGATTCTTATCTAAATGAATAAGAAACACATGCACTCGGTCTGTTTATATTTATTTATATTCATGTCTCTTGAATCAAACAATGCAACAAAGAGAAACATTACTGCATTAAAAATTAAGTAAAAATAGGATTTCTATGACTTGAGCTCACATGTGACCAGTTTGAGTGAAAGCTGACAACCATTTAATGCAAGTATAGGCCTCTGTGGAACATAAATGGGTGTTTCCCAATCAGTGGGTGTCTTCAGACCAGATAGGCATTGTTCAACCATCCAATCAACTACAGTTATGGTTATGGTTTGGATTATTTTAACACATCAGTTAAAGCAAAAATTTGAAAAACGCGTATACCAGTTTAAAAAACCCCAATAATTGGAAAATGCCTTTTTTTTTTTGTCCTGCAGAGACACCATAGTCCTTTGATGACAGGCTTCAATACTTTCTTCACAACCACTGAATGAATGTCAGATTTGGCCAAAGCCCCCTGAGGACGATCAGCAGTGCAATTCTGTCTATTTCAGTTTATAACATGCTGAAATATTATCGTAGAAACATGAAGAAAAAAATAACTAAAACCTTAGTGTAACACTTTCCCAGCTTCAGGTTGGTAATGAGGAAGCTGGAGGCAGGCTTAGAACAACTCAAAAGGCTCTATATTCTTTATCTTTCACTTTTCTGCTGTTTTATTTTACACAGTAGACACGTACGCACACATGGCTCTGTGATGGTTGGCTCTCTCTATCTTTCAAGGTGCCCGTCTCTCCTATTTTTATTCTTGCCTCGGCTCACTGAACACAGAACATTCATTAGTACAATTCCCTGCAGATGTGCAATCCTTACGACTCACCTTCTCCGGCTCCGCCCCCCATTCACAAACACGCCACATTCAAATTTGAGTTAACTCTTTATTTCCAATCAAAATGTGGGACATCATCTCAATTTGCGGGATGCGGGACAAGGATTAAAATGCTGTGCATTACAACACAAAGCAGGACGTCTGGTCACCCTAACAATAACCCATAACACACTTCAATTCAAGCACAGGATCACTCTAAAACTCTAAAACATCAAGCTCTATAGTTGCACTGAAGTGAGACAAAAAATATATTATGAGGCAAACACATGCACACACAAAGAAATTTCCTTTTAGCTTTGACAGTTTTGTATTTTAAGGAAATAGACAAAAGTTTCCATAACTTCTCGCTGCACATTTTCATCAGTCCTGTTGTCAGATATGCCAAGTGTTAAAGTTAATAAAGTCAAATGTAATAAAGTCAGGCAAAGATAATAAGGCCATGGCAAATTTATGCAATGAAAAACAGAAAAGCTGAACTGACAACAATCTTGCAAGCAAGGAGGCAGGATACAATGAGACACTGAAGTGAGTCACCATTACAGCAAAAGTTTTATACTTTTCGGTTTATGCTCAGAAGTGCACATCGTTGACAAAATACAAGCTTCCAATTCAAGACAAGTTGAAACACATCTCTACAGCAATCTCAGCGGTATCCTGCGTACAGAACACAGCAGATGCAGGGTAAAATAAAACATGAGCTTTTTATTTGGGCATATGCACCTGGCACAGCAGTCATTCAGAAATGTAATGAAAAGCATTTGCCTGCAAACCACTGACACTATCAGACACAGAGTTGGTCAAAAAATAGCAGGTAGTAGTAAGTAGGTAGGTTTGAATACTTTCCTTTGTTATATACACAAATAATAGTTTAATTTCTTAGAGATTAGAAATTGGTGTCTAGCATTTTGGTAGCATATTGGCTAACATCTTTTCTTGCACTCTTCTTTGATGACCAAAATGCCTGGATTAAAGGCATTAATCACCCTTTCCATTTCATGGTAACTGTTTGTTATCCTGATTAATAAGCTGATTCATATTCGTTAATATGAATTAATATCAAAGATTATTATTCTATAAATTCCCAGGTCCTGCTGATGGGTCCAGTTTTTCCTTTCTCATAGATATTAGTTTCATTGTAGTTACTGATCAATTTAAAGTTGTTACCAAAGAACACATTTTAGGATGAATTATTTAATTGTAAGCTGAGGATGTCAGGTGTCCAAAGTCATCCTCTGTTAGATTTGTAACATTTCAGCTCTTAAAATTCTGCAAGATAAATAATTTCCTAATCATTTCCAGCGATACTGAAGATATGAGTGTAAAGGAGTGTGAGAGTAAATGAGGGCTATGCCAGTAATGATGGATGCACTGGAGGCAGAGCTGCTCCTCCTGCATGCACTCTCAGACCCTCAGAGCCATGATATTTTGTGTATGGTGATGAAGAGTGTGCATGGAGGATGAAGATAAAAAGGGAGGTCAGAAGCTACCACTGCCATGTTATACTGTATAGCAGATAGAAATGTGAGGTAGAAACTGAAAAATATATCTTGACAAGCAAGAGTGGTTTGTTGTAGAAAATGGTGTTAGGGATTTTAAAGCAAAATCATTCTTAGCTTAGTACAGCTGAAGAAAGGGCCCTTAATGATATTGTACATTTGGCACGTTGACACAACTGCCATCTAAACTGCCATATGCTCGCTGCTTCCTTTGACACAGGGATGTAAACACAAAGCAGCATTCTCCAGGATGGAGAATGACAGAAACCCAATACGAAAAATGCTCTTGAGCATCCCAGTCAGTAAGATATCTCAAGAGGGTGTGGGAGCTTTAATGTGAGATCAGTAGGCCCTGGCAGAATAAACACTGGTGCTGAAGGTCCTTTTTCCTCATCCTAACGTTATCTTGGCTTGCAAGAAGGCCATACGATAACCATATTTTATTTTAGCCTATATTACATGTAATGTGAAAGTGAATTGAGACATGTTAAGAATTGCAGGTTATTCTACTGAACCACAATTGCACCTGTACTGCATCTGTAATATGGTGGCTATAAGATGATCAGGCACATTACAAGTGCTATTACAGTGTAACTTTACAGTAATTATATGTGTTTTATGTGATCTCTCCAAGTACAGTGCTGCAACAATAATATTTCTCCAAAGTGATTAGATAATACTTTTTGATTATTATTTTAGATCTTAAGAAATTGATGACTATTCATGTAGCTTACTTACTCCATGGCACACCTTTCAAATTAAAGAGTATTGTCTGCAATACACCAACTACTATGTTGCAGAAATTGCTGTAATTTGTACATATTGTATCTGGACCATGCACAATATCAACCTGGGGCCAAAGGAAATTTGGTATTCATGAAAATTCTGTAATTTTGAAAATGTCCTTTTTGTGGTCATGAGTGAGTAAACGTATACTTATGAAGAATAACTAATGTAAACCTCAACTGGCTTTAAATCATATAAATCATGATGAGTTATAATTATATACAGATTATGCTATCAGGATTTTAGTTACACACAAATTCAAATCTTTTATGAAATCTAGTTTCATATGATATGAAATATTTATTAAGATATATTTATTATGATAAATATTTATTAAGTATGAAAAATATGAAGAATTCATATAAATTCACATAAATTCATGATTTAAGACAAATAAGTAGGAAGGTTTTAAGTCTTCTTGGAATATCTTTTTGCTTTATAGGTGTTGTTACACTGTTTTTTATTAGCATAGATGTGAGCCAAATTAACTTTCACTATTATCTCTGAGAAAGTCTTTTTGCCTTGTGCTCATAATTTCAGTTGAGTGAGCTTTGCCTTTTATGTTTTGTGGGCATTATCAAATGCAAATCATCTGTGCTGTGCCTGTGGCTGGCAATTTACAGCATTCATCAACATACACACGCAAGTATGAAGAACATTAGCGTTTCTGAAACTTTTGTAAATGCAGTGGATTTTTTTCTTTTCTTTTTTTTTCGGTTTGGATTATGTAAAACATTTACAAACAACTTTACTAAAAGATTGATCATATTTATGATTAGTGATCATCAGCATGCATGCTTATGTAACTGGTTGTAGTCTGCGTTGTGTGTTTTATTTAATCCAGAAAAAATGTAGGCGGACGGCATCTGGGTCAACTCTTTGTTTATTCTCTCTCCTCTCTCTCTCCCATTCAACCATAACACGAAAGGGGGGAGCACATGTTGAAACAAAATACAAAAAAATCACTCAAGAAGAAGGGTAAAACAACAAAAATAATCACACAGATAAATAAAATAGCAATATACACACAAATTAAAATGAGTACATAAGTATATAAATGATGATTTAAATAAAGATGAAATTAGATTAATCAGAGATAAATAAAATCCTACCGCTCCCATTCAACAATAACACGAAAGGGAAGAGGAAGAGCCAAAACTGGAAATTACACAAACCACTGACATCACGACAATTAAAAGGAAAAGCACTCACACAAACAGACAGCCACACCAGGTACACATCTCCTTTTTGTGTAATTATACATGTTAAATTCATGGAATATTTTCCATACCCGTTACACTTACAGCATAGACTACATTGTGCATTACAATTTGAGTTCGTGATACAAAACGATTTGGCATTTGAAATAGGAAACATGAATACAGTATTTGGATTGAACAGATACAAATTGGAGGCTCCCTATTTTTTAAGCGAGCTTGCCAGAAAGAGCATTTTAGATTAGAACCAATTGGGACAGGGATCTAGCGGAAAGAAACAAAAGTTTTTACTTTCATGCAATGTAAAAATGTGTGAGTATGATTGCAAGACAATCGAAGAACAGTAAAGTGGTGGTCCTTAACTGCCAGGTCAGTGCAGGGCACAATGGTTTAAATAAGGATACTTGTTTATTTATACTTTTGGAAATAGTACCAACTACATTTGTTAGAAAATACTGTGGGCAGATAGGCAAAAATAAAACATGAACAAAACACAAATAATAACTGTGTGAACTTGATTTAAAAACCTATGCGCATCTGTAGTTCATACCAATTATGAACTCGAGTCACGTAGAACTGTCAGAGCCAGAATTCACAGACCATGCTGACAGGTTTTAAGGGGAAAGGAAAAATATATATAGACTACAGATACAAATAATTAGAACACTAAACACATAGATAGTGGCACTGTGTTACACCCCTACTGCATTACAATTACAATTAAAATGTGTGGGGTTTTTTTTTTATTTGTTATATAACATGCTTTGGTATTTTTAATGCTTTGGTATTACTGTATTTCAGTATCAAAGATAGTACTAAACTAGTAAATTAAAAATCCTTTCTGAGTTAGTATTGCATTAAATATGAGAAGCCAAGGTGAGAAGTTGGTTTATGACAAAGCCACTCACTATCCATATTTGTGTAGCTATTGCCCAGACTGATTGAATGGTTCCTCATGAGTATGGAATATTACCATTACTGGCATAATTAATGAACACATTGCAATTATTGTTAATCACCTACAGGCTTTGTACTCTAGTATGAGTCACTGGAGAAGATTAATTTGCTATTGCAGCTACCACTGAGTTCCTGAACAATGCACCTTCAAGCTGGAATCAAATTAGTTGAGAGAAATCTAATTGCCTGGGGCTTTGATCAAAAAGGATACACACTGATGAGAGTGTCAGTCCATTTAGTTTCTTGTGCAACCCTGGTTCACAAATAAAGAAAAATGAATCAATTCCTCATTCTGTGTCAAAGAATGTCTCATTCTCAGAAGCTCTTCCTTTTTAACCAGTGTGGGCTACAGAAAATGTATCTAAAAATGTATCTTCTGAAAAAGTAGGGAGCTTGAGAGTAGATGTGTCATCACCACTGTGATATAGCTCTAAATGAAGTTACTCCTCCTGGATAGAATTATATACATCAGCCTCGTCTAACTGGCAGAGGAGGAGGTGTTGCACTCATCTATAGACATAATCTAGGCGTCACACAAAACCTAGTCATAAATTTAACCCTTTTGAAGTTCTTTATACCAGTATAACATATGTAGCCACAAAAATAAGTCAAATCTGCTAATTAGTATTTACAGACCCCCAGGGCTGTATACTGAATTCCTTAGTGAATTTTCAGATTTTATCTCAAATCTGGTTGTTTCTTTAGATAAAGCATTAATTGTTGGTGATGTTAATATTCATTTTGATAACCCAAAAGACCCTCTGAGAACAGCGGTTGTGTCCATGTTAGATTCAGTAGGGGTCAATCAGAACGTAATAGGACCCACTCATAATGGTGGTCACACTCTTGACCTGATACTAACATACAGATTAAATATAGACAATATAGTCACACTTCCGCAGTCTGAGGTTTTCTCAGACCATTATCTCATCTCATTTAAATTGCGTATTGATCATAATATTTGCACCTCGCTATGCTACCGCGCAAAACGTACATTCATGTCAGATACTGCACAGAGTTTCATCAACAACCTCCCAGAGGCATCAATTAGATTTGGATCACCGTCTGATCCCATAGAACTTGATCAGGCGACTGAATGCTTAGAATCAACGTTCCGCTATACATTAGATAAGGTAGCTCCACTCAAAAGAAAAATAATTAGAGAGAAAAAGGTAGCACCCTGGTATAATGATCAAACACGTACCTTACAACAGACCACTTGACAATTAGAACATAAATGGCGTCAAACCAAACTGGTAGTATTTCAAACTGCATGGAAGGAGAGCCTCCTCAACTATAGAAAATCTCTTAGTGCTGCTAGAAAAGTCTCTCTCTCCACGTTAATAGAAGAAAATAAAAACAATTCTAGATTTCTATTTAACATTATAGCAAAATTAACTAGGAATAAAACCACCACAGAAACAGGCACACAATCACACCTGTGAGGAGTAAGTTCAATCAACCTCCTCATGGTAACTCAAAGTTAATGTGCACGCAGGATGAGAACATAAAGACATTGTCAATGGATTGACGATTTCAGGATTTACCATGGAAACCCAGGGTGAGAAAAAGCGAACCGCATACATTAGCGAAGCACCTTCACTCACTTCGGATGAGGAACTGGTGCTGCCCCTTAATCAAGGGCGACCCATGATTGATGGGATTCCAGGGGGCAGTTTATGAGTGTCAGCTATTTCCCATGATACAAGTAGCTTGGTAAAATGTAGGTATTAACATATTAGTACTAATGACTTTATTTATTTATTTATTTATTTAAGTTTCCTTTGATATATCCTTAAACACTCAAGATGACCATACACACTGCCACCGTTTGAAAAAGGCATTTTGAAATAAATTGTTTCAATGTTTCACTTGTGTATTATGCATGCTTTTTTATTTTATTTTACTGCATATGGTGTGTACAATCTTAATTGTAGTGCCCCTATTAGATCAAATGGAGTTAAAAAAGCTGAACATAAAAAAAGGCCAGGCTTGAAATTGAATTGCTGGAGCACTGGCTAAAGGTGGGCAAACTATTTGCCTAGCAATTATTATTCTGTCATTTATTATTGAATGAACCACACTTGACTCTTCACTTTATTTTCTGCATCACCCACGTTATATACAGAAAACTCCCTATGGCAAAAAAAAAAAAAAATGAAGGGCAATGCATAAAATGTGCTCAGTGTTAAGGCCTGTTTACACCGGGACGTTTTTTTCAGTGCGTTAAATGGTCCATTTAAGGCCCCATGTCTAAATCAATGGCTGTCAATGGGAGTGTTCACACATGTGGCGTCAAAGCGTAATTTTTTTTTATGTTGAGGGATTCGTTGTTTTTTTTATGTCTGATCAATGAGATTCGCGCTTTTGTTCACATGCCCAGAGCCGCTGAAGTTACATAAAAGTATGACTTGATGGTGCTCAAATACAAAACTGTCTTGTCGTCAAAGAAGAAGTACCCAACATTTTAGTGAGAGAGTGTATAAGTGACATACTTGAAATAAAATGCTCACTGCTAATAAATCCTTCTGCCTACACACATAAACAAGGTATCCTTTGAAAGCACCAGATTCAAAATGACTATGTGTGTGTGTGTGTGTGTGTGTGTGTGTGTGTGTGTGCGCATGTGTTTAACAGAGACTTACATTTTCCAATTGTACACATTCTTGCCTCAAAGAGAAGGAAAACATTAGTATTTGATTCCTGCTGTGTTAACATATTGAGAGTCTAAAACACTGGGTGCTGTCTATGTATTTCATTTTGGTTTTATTTGCTTCATATCATTTTCCAAGTATTTCTGGACACTTGTAACAAACACAGTATAAATGAACTTGGAAATACAGTCAACAACTTCTGATAATCCTTATGATGGTGGTTCACAAAGAACATTTTTTATACTTGATTTCAACAATACAATCATTTCTCAGGCAGAATAATGACCAGAAAGCCCCAAAAATAAATCAGGGCCTTAAATCACTCTGCATTCATATGAACATTCCAGGAGTGTGATAAAAAAAATAAAAATAAATAAAAACATGAAGCTTTTTATTCAGACTCTTTTATATCCATATCTCACAAAGCCAGATCATTTTCTGTGATTGGCATGTCACGGTGACGGTAATTTTAATAATCATACTTGTTCATGTTAAAAGTAATATTATAGCACTAGGCTATAAGAAATGATTGACAGCTCAACAGGCTATATCTTTTGCAGAAATGTCCCTCTCTCATCAGACCATGCTGATTTGCTTATTTAGTATACATTTTTCAAACTTTTAGTTACATATTAGCTCCATTAATTAGTTTCATTTTCTTTACACTGTGCTTTGAGCAGTTTGAGGATTTGAGGTAGTGGAGACCAGTGCACATAGCAAATACAATATACAGTTCACTGGTAGCTCCTTGATACATAAAAGTAAGAATACACAATCAGTCAGTAAGGGTTGTATTCAGAATTTGCAAGTTCAGTTTTAAAGTTATCATGCCTCTGAGGTTGCCAGATTTGTCTTGAATAGAAGACTCTGAGAATGAGTTTTTCAGTAGCATCTAGACTACTGCCTTTACACACAAGCACTTGCCTTTAAGCCTGAAAAAATAAAATAAAATTGAGGACTGAAAAGAGAAAATAACTTTTTTTTCTTTGCTGTCAAACTAGGCAAAAGACAAATTCAAAATTAACTTTATAAATAGAAAATATTTTTGCTGTCAAATGTAATAAAAGCAAGAGTTAATTTCAAAATGAATTTTCTAATATGATGTGAGTGATATGTGAATAAGAAAATGACAAGCATTGGAAAAAAAAAGACTATGACATAGAATAGGCCTCTATTATATTGCCATTATATTGGTGCATGAATGGACCTAGGTGTAATTATCACACTAATCATTGGCTTTCACCCATTATGCAGATTATAAAATAGCACTTGATCCAGCATATCCTATTATTTAGCATTTTCATTTAAATTTCATAATTCGACTGTTACTCATGCAAGTTAATGATACCATGAGACAGAGGCCATGAAATCATATGATGTGTGCAGAATGTAGACTATTTTATCATGCTTTCAATTGACTATAATTAGTCAAATTAAACTAAAAATCTAAATTAAAACTTAATGCCAAAGTTTCTGTTAAATGCACTCTCGTATAAAGAAAACATGCCAATGGTTTGAAGGATAAGCCGACCAAACAACCATCTGCCATGTTTTGGCTCACTTTAAATGTTGTTAAAAAATCATACATGATAAAAAAAAGATTTAAAAACTCATCAAAATAAGCAGGGTCTCAGGCTCTCCTCCAGTGTCCTCCATTTGTAAAATTTAGTGATGTTATTAATTAAATACAGTGCCCTCCACAAATATTGGCTCCCTTGGTAAATATGAGCAAAGATGGCTGTGAAAATTTTTCTTTATTGTTTAACCTTTTGATCTTTTGTAAAAATAAATAAATAAATAAATAAATAAATAAATAAATAAATAAAAAATCACAAAAATACTCTGCTCTCATGGATATCAAACAACTGCAAACACAACACAGATGTATCCAAAAAATATCTTTGTTAAATATAGGTATGAAACAATTATTGGCTCCCCTATGAATTCATATGAGAAAAATATATTTGAAGTATATTCCCATTCATATTTTAATTTTTTTTTTGCATACCTGGGTGACTAGGAACAGGAAATTGTTCAACCATGACGTCCTGTTTCACAGGGGTGTAAATATGAGGTAACACATAAGCCAAATTCCCTTAGTCTTCATAACAATGGTAAGACCAAGGAATATAGCTGTAATGTGCGGCAAAAGGTTGTTGAGCTTCACGAAATAGGAAGTGGCTATAAGAAAATAGCACAAGCATTGTAAATGCCCATTTCCACCATCAGGGCAATAATTAAGAAGTTCCAGTCAACTGGAAATATTATGAATCAACGTGGAATTGGACATGTGTCTATATTGTCTCAATGCACTGTGAAGAGGATGGTTCAGGTGGCCAAAAAATCTCCAAGGATCACAGCTGGAGAATTGCAGCAGTTTCTTGCATCTTGGGATCCGAAGTCAACTACATTACCACAAATTTTTTGCAAGGGTTTCAAGAAAAAAAGCCTCTACTCTCATCCAGAAACAAACAGCATCTTCAGTTTGCCAGACACTACTGGAACTTCAAATGGGATCGGGTTCAATGGTCAGATGAAACTAAAATAAAGCTTTTTGGCAATAAACACCAGAGGTGGTTTTGGCTTCCAGAGGACCTGGAAATTATGTTAGGATACATGGCATCATGGACTATCAAATATCAACAGATATTAAATGAAAACCTGATTGCCTCTGCCAAAAAGCTTTAAATAGGTCATGGCTGGATCTTCCAGCAGGACAATTATCGATAACATACATCAAAATACATCAACATACATCAATATACATCAACACAAAAATGGTTTACTGGCCACAAAATCAAGGTCCTGCCATGGCCATCCCAGTCCCCTGACTTGAAACCCATAGAAAACCTGTGGGGTGAACTGA
>JANDJT010000124.1:8161251-8176465 GCA_024331685.1 Stegophilus panzeri
TTAAACCCTTTCCAATAAAGATCTGTAAAGCTTATTTGGATTTTACTAAATTATCTTTAAAATACAGTCTCCTGAAAGAGGGACGTTTTTTGGTTTTTTTTGCTGAGTACAGTATATAACACTCTTGTTGTGATTTTACCATAGAAATGCATCCTCCATTTGTACTCACACATATCTTAACATTGCATATCTATTTCTAAGCATGTCTGAGCTTTATTATTGTTTAATGTCCCATTTGTTGTTGTTTTTTTGCCTGTCTTGCTTGGGAAGCAATTACAGTTTTGAGTATTTGGGCATTTTCCCATTGTATCAGGCAGATTCTTTGAAGCTAATTGAAACTGGACAGCAAGAGCCTGTGAGCCTCCACCTTGAGTTCTCTTTGCACATGGGCTCAAGTTTGGACTTTTACTGAAGCCACTCCAACATTGTTTTTGGAGTCTGTGCTATTCTAAAAGGTAAACCTTTCTTCAAGAATCGAGCATGTATTTGACTCCCCACAAATACATTCATCCTCCCCACAATTCTGTCCAGTCTCCCTGGCCTTGCTGCTGAGAAGAACTCTTATAATATAATGCTGCCTCCACAGTAGTGATGCTAGTAGTTAGCTAATGATATGTATTCTGTCCAGTTTAGTGCTTAGATTTAAGCTCAACAAGTTAAATTTGTTTATGATCAGTTTAGAAAACCTTCAGACTTCAGATGGGCTGCCATGCCTTTTAATTAGGAATGGTTTCCATCTACCCCCTCTACAACAAAGCCCTACTTGTTTCTGGGGTCACTGTCCTTTCTTTAGCTTGTCCACTTTTTTTTCTTGGTGGCATATTGTGTATAGACATGATGGCAAAAGTAAAAAAAAAAAAAAAAGTACTCATATGTACATATATAAGATGAAAAGTGATGTTACCTGTCAACCGCAATAGCAACCAGAGTAAAGACAGAGGCAGAGACAGATATGCCCTGGACCATACCACTCATTTTGCAAACCATGCTTCCAAATGGCCAACCTGTGAAGAAGACAGAGAAAATTTAATTTTCTCTGGGCTACGGTCAGCAGTTCTATATAAACCACACCTACATGACAGGTTTGTGTGTTCTGAGTTTATTACTCCCTCCATTCATAAAATAATAATAATAATAATAATAATAATAATAATAATAACAACAACAACAACAACAACAACAACATCAACAATCATGAAGGGCTAGAGGCTGATAAACAAATTATTCACTATGGATCATTTTTTGCAAAAACAGTATTCTGAAACAATATGGGGAAAATGCTTTGAAAATATTTAATTTCCCCATATAGTATTTATTATGTAGTGCAGTCAACCATAACAAATGACAGCTTCAGTAATTTCATTACACTGCTTGCTTTTTCTGTCATATGATGCTCAAGTTATACAAGCTCCAGGTTTGTTAATGTTGACTAACAATCCTTTGTGTCTGACATTTTGTAGCCAAACCACTTCCATACTACTGAGATAGTTCCTAATTTACAAATTAATTTGTCCTCATTGCCAGCAATGAGCCCATTCTCTCTCATACTGTTGTGCATCCTTATCATAGCATTAGTAGAGATGAATGAAACTGACTGAGGTTTTAACAGCACTTATTGCAATATGCGCCTATGTTAATGGGTTTTCACACTGGAATCAGTGAAAAAGTGCTCATCCACATTCATCAAAAATTGCATCTAGTTAGATAGATAATTTATTTGTCCTCAAAGAGGAAATTTGTTCCCACCGTGGGTGTGTAGAAAAACATAAACACAACAACACCATACATATAAACCATCATAAACAATCACAGGCATAGAGGGGAGAAGGGAACAAAAAGAAAAATATGAGGATAATACAACAAATAACAGCGCATAAGATGGCATCACAATGGCTGATTACCTATGTGTTTAACGCTCGTATAGCCATAGGAACAAAACTCCTACCATAGCTGGCCTTTATGCACATGGGTAGTCTATACCTGCGGTCAGAAGGAAGGGGGTTGAAATATTGATAAAGTGGGTGGTCTGGACCATTTAAAATTTTATGTGCCTTCCGGAGCGTATATGAAATTACACAGTCCGATAAATTAGGGGTGGGAATACCAATAATTTTTCTTGCTAAATTAGTTATCTTCAGGAGTTTGTTCTTATTGGTAACTGTTAGCATATGGAAAAAAACAAATGGCACCATACATAAGAACCAGCTCAATAATACTTCGATACAGCAGAAGAAGCAGCCTAGGCTGAACAGACAGATATTTAAGTTTACAAATAATGCCCGGATATCTGAAATGCTCCACCCTTTCAATCATCTCTCCATTAATGATAACAATGGAAGAATGGGTCAGTGGTTTTTTTTTTATTATTATTTCTCTCTAACATGACAAGTTGTGATTTTTGTCTTATCAACAAAGGTTGGTGAGGGATAACTGGAACTTGTTTTCCATACTTTATGAACATTAAACATAACTATGAACTTTTTTTTAATAATAAAAATGTGTCTTTTTTAAAATTAATAACAAGTTGTGATAATTGGCAAATTGTGGTACAGCATATGAGAAGTGAAAAAAAAAACCCCAACTATGTTACATACTGTTGGAAAATCAACTGCCAGTCGTATCACACCAATTTTTTTCCTTTAATAGCATGCACTTTATTCATGTCATACTTTATTCCTTATTTATGTCAGGTTGGTAGGTTGCACAGTTGAAGTCTGGTTTCAGTATTCTGGGCTGCTACATCCAAATGTGATCGGTGCTACTACATCCAAATTCAACTCACATTTTGTGAATAAATAAGGAGAAAATGCAAGCAAAACACACACTGTGGTATTCTAATGCTACAGTATTGCAATAGGAAAATGAGTGATACTATATTTCCCAACCATAATTTATAGTGCTTTAAAAACCCAATATCGCTGCTCTGCCTGATGCAGTGCAACATCTACTGGGACGCCATATATATATACACACACAATACATGCCGTTTTAAAGTATTATTTTAGAATACATCAACATACATTGAGTATACATTCTAGATTCTAGCTACATTGGGCTTTCCAGGGACAGTTATTGTTAATTTCATCTTCAAACATGAAAGTGTAAAAGACATGCTACTGGAATTATAGTGAGTAAAGACTGGGCCATAAATAAAGATCATTTTCTAGAATTGTTCAATAAGGTCTCATGGTATGACCAGGGTCTGGACTGGAAATACCCTGACCTGCAAAATTCAAGTAATGTACTTTCTAATAAAAAAAAAGAAAAAAAAAGACACAAGCAGCTAAAGATACATTTAACTGCAATTAAGACCATAACAAAAGTCTAAAACAGCTGAAAGTGTGCCTGAAAAAAGACTTGGAAAATCACAGTATAAAAACAGTATATTTTAGTTCTTGTTAGGTTTTAAGATAAGATTAGATAAATTTATATTAATCTCTTACGGGGAAGTTTTTGACAAAATCCAAGATGGTGGAAAATCTAATTAGGTAGAAATTGATGTCAAAGGGTGTGTTGAACTTGACTTAGCCCAGGGAATCCAGGGATCCCTGGCTTTTAAATTTTGGACACACATTTCAACAGTTATGACCATATTCATACCTCCAAATTTGGCCCAAATTTGACCCAATACACTAGAGCATTGGTAGCACTTTTGGTCCAAATTTGGTCAGAATGTCCCTTAGATTCTCCCTAATCAGTTTGCCAAATTTCAATACTTTTTTTTACCAGACTGCCACAGACAGAAGAATAATAAGGTGCCTACGCACCTTCAGTGCTTGGCAGTAGGGTCAATGTGACAGCAATTCAATAAAGCACACATCATTCATACACCTAACCTTTGTATAATCTCATCCAATCACCCACTCCTTCACATTAAATGCACATTAACAATGCTAATTACAGTGATTGAAAATAATTGTTGTACCCACATTCAATGGGAGATAATTACAAAAATCTGACTTAATTTTTTATTTTAAAAACAAAATTGTGACAGAAAACACAACCAAATGTAACAAGGTAAAAGTTGACCCCTGTCTTTACATAGCATGTAAGACTGAAAAGCAATCCCCTTTAATTATACTTGGGACTGAGATGATCTTAGTTAAACTTGAAGGGCCGAATTAAACAGATGTGTCTCCGCTTTTCAATACCAATTCTCTTCTCTTGCTTTCTCTTCACTATTTTATAGATGCTTGGCTACAGTGCTAATCTTTTTTAGTCTTATAGCTAATGATACCAGTGTTTTTGGCTGTTCACACATGTAGGTTTCGCTCCTTAATCTCAGGATTTGAATTCTATCTGCCTGTGAACTGAAATGAAGAAGGCAACTCCACATGTGCAAACCTAAGAATAATAAAGGAGCTTGAAATATTTGCCATGAAGGTACCTTGTTAGAGGAAGAAACTCTGTGCTGTTACTAAAGGGAAGCCTTACCAACGATAAATTGTGGAAGTTATGATCATTTTCAAAATAATCTTTTCAGAAACAATATTAAAATTGATGACAAGTTTGAAAAATACATTGTGTTTAAATTTTACTGTGTCCTTTTACAGTATGCAAGTCTTTTATTTTAAATTAAGGGTGACAATAAGGAATTAATAATTATTTGGTTTGGCTGTATCTTTGTAAGTACTATTGTCTGCTAATCATTTCAGTTACACTGTCATGTTCAGTTGTCTTTAGACTGTGGGATACAGTAATGTGATTGACTTGCAAGGGGAGAAGAAGAAATGGATAATAAAGAGATGGAGTGAAACACAGTCGCACGTTTCTCTCTCGTTAGGCACGAATCCAAAATGTTCCCAGATCGCTGATGTAACATTTGGTTTCCTAACAAGATCCATGGCAGCAGCAGAACCTGAAGTGAAACTGCAGAATTCACCTGACTGGATTTTGCCGCGTTCAAACAAACCCGCACCAAACTAACAGACAACACCATATAAGGTGTTTGATTATGATTACGTAATTTGTGTATTAATATAAACTCCTGCTATATGGTAGGCTATAAATACAAATTAATATTGCATCTGTTATTATTATTACACTTGTATACAAAATGTTGCACTTTATATTTGTCATAGTGCCCACTCAAGCAGAAACATTAACGTGGCATTGTGATGTGACACCACCACAGCTGGCACTCTCTGCCTGTGTGTTTTAGCTAACTAGCTAATACTTGCTAGATAGTTTGCCAGTGGTGTGTTCGTCTTCCTTGTTTTTTTCTGAGCTCCATCTTTGTATATTGTTTGCAAACATGTGAAACTAGCGATTCACATATAAACAACTTTGCTCATTTGAAAGATTTCATGTCAACATTTTTGTGATGATCTGCTATTCAGTCATCCTTGAGTATAATGCATGGTTTAAATCAGTGCTGTAAGACAGCACCACCTCTTGGAAATGATTTATTAAATCTTCACATTCTCATAATGTGCTAAGCAACTCTCAGCTTTCTTCCAATAATCAATTGACATCATTTTTGGGGTACTATTTACCCACTAACATACTAACCACAGTCAGAAATTGAAGAAAAATTCCAACGTGTCTAAAGCTATCAAATATTCCAAACATAATGAGTTAAACATGTGCCAACACCATGTTGCCCAATTATCTCACCAAAAGGTCAGAATTAGCATGCACATCATTTCAATGGTGGCTAAATTTAATCAATATCCAAGGGCCTCTCATGACCAGCCAAAGATGGGTTATTTATCTCCTATTTCGTCTCCACATCATTGGACACCTACATTCCTTTAATGAAGATTTTCACAACATTTTGATGGGTAGTGTTGAATTGATGAAGCAGCCATGTTCTTTATCCACTTAGTCAAGTATTAACATAGCTAAGTAACCCTATAGATACAGACAGGCTGCCCAACACCTTACTAAGACATAAAGATTCTGAATAAGGTGTTGGGACACCATGATCTGCCAGAATAGGTTCAATCCTCTTGAACTGTACTGGAGAGCTGGTGACACTGAAGGTCATGTCATATGATTTACATTATTTTCATCCATAAAGGTGATCAGTCAGATGAACTCTGTACTGATTTGCTGTGGCTCTTTTGCAGAGCTCATAGTTTGTCACCTGTGTTTTGCAAAGCTGAGTTACCTGTTATCTTACCACTAGGAGATGATAAAAATGGAGTGGATTATTTGAAGTAGTGTTAAACTACAACATAGCAACTACAGCAAAACTACTCCAGGGATATCTTAAAACACTGACAAAGTCAGATTCACATGGTCTATATTAGCTATGCACATTCTACCATTTACCCCTGCATAAATCCTTCAGAAATAAGTATTCACAATTAAATGTTTTAAAGCTCAGTACAGTAAATTTTCACAAATCGATATCACGCATTCTTAGCTGTTACCTGACTAATAAGAAAAAAGAAGTCACTACCATAATTTACATTGTTTCGAAGGTATCCACAGTGGTAATTGATTTCTAAATGATATATGTAGAGCTCACAGTGGCTTAGTAGTTAGCACGTTCGCCTCATATCTCCAGGGTTGTGGATTCAATACCCGCCACGGCCCTGTGTGTGTGGAGTTTGCAGGTTCTCCCTGTGCTTCGGGGGTTTCCTCCGAGTACTCCAATTTCCTCCTCCAGTCCAAAGACATGCATGACATGTCCAAAGTGCCTGCAGTGTGTGAATGTATGTGTGTGTGTGTGTGCCCTACAATGGATTGACACCCCGTCCAGGGTATACCCTGCCTTGTGCCCCTTGGTCCCTGGGATAGGCTCCAGGTTCCCCATGACCCAGTAGGATAAGCGGTATAGAAAATGGATGGATGGATGGATGATATATGTATTCTCAATATGCCCTAATATCACAGTAGGATTTAGCTGTGAATCTCTGGATTTATGGATCACTGATGGTGAAACAAAGCCGCATATTCCAATCTGTCACAACACCATTACGCTATTTGTTGAGTAAAAAATACACAATGATACAGTCACAGTGATACAGTCACCAGGATATTTGCTCTAAACCCTATGTAAGGTTTCAGGGTTAGTATTAGTAGTTAGGGTCAGCAAGTATAATTAATTATTTTCTCTTACAAATTGTATATCACAATGAACATTAAATTCCATTTTCACTTTGGTTGAGAGGTTACCTTAGTGCTGTTCCATTATACAGTCCCCTCCAAGCCTGCTGGAAGTGCAAGGCCAATTCATTTGTTTTTGCTGTAGATTTTTGGGTTTAAGATCAAAAGATGAATGTGAGAAGAGAGTTTCAGCTTTTATTTTCTGGTATTTATATGTAGATGCGTTAAACGACATTATTGGGCCATATGACTACAAGTGTTTCTTGTTAACCAGGTGTGTCCTGTTAGATTGTCTGTTTAACAATAAATAGCTTTAAACTCTTGGTTTTAGCTTTCAGTTTCACCTATGAAGACTGCATTTGCTGAAATGGATAAGCCAACATAAAGATCAGAGAGCTATCCATGGGAGAAAAACAAGCCATTTTGAAGCTGATAAAAGAGGGGAACTCTATCAGAGGCATTGCACAAACAACTGGCATAGCCAATACAACAAGTTAGAATGTCCTGGAAAAGAAAGAAACCACTGGTGTACTGAGCAACAGACACCAAATGAGTCAGCCAAGGAAAACAACAACAGCTGCTGACAGAGACATTGTGAGTGCTGTGAAGAAAAAAACAAAAACAACAGTCAGTGACATCACCAACAACCTCCACAGCAGTAAGAATTTGAAAGCCAGATTTGAATTTGCAAAGAAATACAGAGATTAGCCACAAATTTCTGGAACCGCTAGCAAAATGATGGAAAGTATGGAGAAAGAAATGATGCGCTCATGATCCAAAACATACAAGCTTGTCTATGAAATATGGTGGAGGTAGAGTCATGGCTTGGGCTTTTATGGCTGCTTCTGGAACAGGCTCACTAATCTTTATTGATGATGTAACTCATGATGGTAGCAGCAGAATGAACTCAGAAGTTTACAGGGATATGTTGTCTGCCAATTTACATGCATCCAAATTAATCAGGAGGAACTTTATCATGCAGGAAGACAGTGATCCATAACACACTGCCAACTCAACAATGGACTTTATCCAAGGAAAAAAGTGGAAGGTTTTAGACTGGCCGAGTCAGTCACTAGAACTTAAGCCAAGCAGCATTTCTCCTCCGGAAGAGGAGACTGAAGGGAGAAGCCTCCCGACACAAACAACAACTGAAAGAGGCTGCGGTATAAGCCTGGAAAAGCATCACAAAAGAAACAATTTGGTGATGTCAGTGAGTCAGAGACTCAGTTGCAATTAATACGAGCAAGGGATGTGCAACCTAATAAGTGTTATTTACTTTAATTTACTCCAAGACTTATCTGTTCCTATACTTGAGCTCACCTAAAAATTGGGTGGTCTGATGCAAAATGTTCTGACAATTAACACATCTAGATGTGCATACCAGTAAATAAAAGCTGAAATCCTAAACTCTCATCTCATATTGATCTCAAACCCAAAGGTGTCTTTTGTATAGCACAAATAATGAATCGCTCCAATAGGTTCAGAGGGGACTGTATTTCCATTTATTTAAAATGATATTTAACTAAACACACTGATTATTACAAGTCTAACAAAAGCCACAGTGATGAAATTTGCAATACATTTCATATTATTTTGAAGAAACCTTAAGCTCATTAAAGCTGCAGTAAAAAAAAAGAAAGAAAAAAAAAAAAAAAGTACATGATATATGAACTTTAATGTATAGTGCAACAAAATGCAAGAGCGGAATTAGGAATTTCTAGTCTAAATGAAATCACTCAATACACAAAATTGCACTAACCTGTAATAATGTTATCAAGAAGAGTTGTTGGCATGCAAAAAATCCCAACAAGGAGGTCACTGACAGCCAGGTTGAGAATAAACAGGTTAGTGACAGTACGCATAGTCTTGCTCCTTAAGACAATGAAGCACACAACTCCATTGCCAACCATGCAGACCAAGAATATGAGTAAGTATGAAACTATGAAGATAGCTGCTACTGATGTCTCATGCAGGTAAAATCCAACATATGTGATGTTGCTCCGGCGTATGGTGTGTTCTCTAGATATGTTGGGCAAAGTCCAGTTCTCATCATCCACAAGGGTGATGTTCAGCTCTTCGTCCATTTTTGATCTGAAACAGAAGAGATTAAATTGTTTGATAGGTGAATTGTTCCTCCCTCTCCCTCTCTCTCTCTCTCTCTCTCTCTCTCTCTCTCTCTCTCTCTCTCTCACACTCACACACACACACACACACACAAAATGTTTGTTTGGTTTTTTTTTTTTAGAAAATGGGTGCTCCTGTGAATCTCCACTGATAAGTAAGCTATATATAAGCTGATCACAAAACCCATAATACACTGACTATAACGGGGATTGCAAAGGTAATCTATTTATTTTCTTCACATCATAAACATCACCCATCCAATCTATCTAGCCTACGATGCAAAAGAAGCAAAGAAAATAAATCTTTTCTGTTTTTGATCAGTTGCTCATCAGCAAAAACTGAAAAAGTCCCTAATATGAAGATGACAGAGACTAAAACACTAAATGAGTAGATTGCAGTCCTCCTCTTGCAGTCTCTTCCATTTAATGAGATCTTTTTAATGACTGAGCTCAGGTTTTATCAGAACAGGGAAAACAATGAATTGCCTAGTGCAAGAGAATCCCAGCATCAGGTGGGGAAACACATCCAAAAGCTAATTATATTTTAATCACACAGACCCCAACAGTCCCTGGTCCTGGATTACCCCCATTCCCAGACATGTTAATGTTTCCCTGCTCATCTAATTATCTAATTAATCAGCTAACTGCCAGACTCCCGAGTTGAAGTAATGATGTGCAGGACACAGGGTTGGCAATCTGTGATCTACAATATCCTGACCTGCCCATGTACCAGGCACACTAGGTGATATGAATATCCACACATACACAAAAGTAATGTGCAAAGTGTACAAAAGAATAAATAAATAGCTACAGTTTAAACTAACTGATATAAAAGGTAGGGCAAAACCTCCAGTAAGTTTTAATCTGATTTTTTTTTTTTTTTTTTTTGCGTGTACTGTAAATTGAAAATGTTAGGCTATAGTTTGTCAATTTAGGTAAATTGAACGCTGTATAACTCCTAATCCTGGCACAGAAGCAGTTCTTACCTCTTTTTTTTTTTTTTTTTTTTTTTTTTTAATCAGAATAAGCCAGTGCAGAAGCTGTTGCTTAATAAAAACAAAAACGCGAGTAAAAGCGCGAGCAGGTTATTAACGAATGAAGAATGAGCAACGATCATTACATGGACACAGGCTGCGAGGCTTTAGTCCAACATGCTCTCCAAAATAATGTTCACCATCATTCTGTCCTGCTGCTAGAAACTTTCTGTAACCGACAGCGGCGTAAGGTGATCTGCTCTTCTCAACTGATCACGGGCATGAGAGAGAGAGAGAGCGAGCGAGCGAGCGAGCGCGCGCACACCAGGGGCGTTACTTGGAGCGGTTTGCCACTACGTGTCTGAGCATCAGTCAAAGAGGACTGTAGTGTTGTAATTTTATCCTCAGTGAACGGAGACAAGACCAAATAGACAGGGTTTACAGGAAATGATATGAAAATACTCGTGTCTTATTGGCTTACAGCTCTCAATTCTGCTAAACACTAATTCACACAGTCAGTAAGAGGGAAATGCATATATACCGATTAAAAAACATTATTATTATTATTATTATTATTATTATTATTATTATTATTATTATTTAACCAGTAAAGGGGTTGAAACTGAAACAGGAACATCCTCTGATTCTGAGCAGGAAAACAAAATGTGTAAATGTCTATACTGTACGAGTTCTAATTTACATGAACATGATATGAGCAGCGCATACGGAAAGATAATGTACTTTGCATGGCACTGTAGCAGCTAAGTGGTGACGTGTCGTTCGCGAACGAGTCGGTTCTATGAGCCGGCTCCCGTCTGACAGCCGATTTGGGGGTTTTTGGAAATTAATACAAGGCAGAATAATAGGATGATTTTTTTCGCCACACTGCTCGGCCACGTGCACTCCATGCACTGACTGAAAGTTGTGTTGACGTATATGTGCATGTGACAAATCACGTGTGATGACATTCGCCATTTTAATAGATTTAATACATGATTTAATACATTTAATACATTTTAATAACATAGACATCATAAAGGCAGAATGTAGAATTTGTAAGGTAAAAATATCATATGAACCAGGGTCTACTGACAACCTTCACAGCCATATTAGAACTGTACATCCAATAGTGCAATAAATTTTCACAATAAATTTCCAATTTTCACATTTTTTAAAACAATCAGTCCTTACATATAGGGAAAAAATGCATGCAAACAGTCTATTTAGAAGAATGTTTTAAAAAGGTTTTCATGGACGAGAATCTGGGCTAAGCCCTGGATGATTAACAGTCCAGATAATAGTTACTGAGGGGGCGCGCTTCACTAGTGCGCGAGCACCTGTGTGTGTGTGTGTGTGTGTGTGTGTGTGCGCGCGTGCGCACGCGCGCGTGTTTTCTAGTGCTTCCGTTCCGTTCGTACTGGGTGTCAGCAGGTACTTCTGCTACATGTTAACTACAGGTGCATCTCAAAAATTTGAATATCATGGAAAAGTTATTTTTTTCCCCCGTAATTTAATTCAAAATGTGGAACTTTCATATATTCTGGGTTCATTACAAATAATGTAAACTATTTCAAGCCTTTTTTTGTTTTTTTGTTTAAATCTTAAGGTTTACAGCTCATGGAAATTAAAAATCCAGTATCCAGTATAATTTCTATGGGATTAATTTCCTGTCAAAAGTATTGCGGTCACGGATCGAAAAATAATAAGCGTGAATCAAGCATTTAAAAACACACGCAAAATTATATTGCACATAACTGAAACATGTTTTCTGAATCGCACACAAAATATATAACAGATCAAGAGATAAATATATTGCAATCATTATCATGAAAAGTTGCCCATGCTGATTAATTAGCAAAATTGATATGAACGCCTACGCCACAAGATATGTATCACCTCAAGGAAATTGTATAATTAATGTACTGGATGAAAAATGACATACTATCATGTAGGGCTAATTGACATTTTACTGAACACTGTCGGCCATTCTCTAGATGATGTGCCAAAATTGGCCTGCTGCCAACTCTATCAGAAATAATGTCATTGTGGCATCATTTTGGGAGATCTGTGATTTTTTTTTTTTCCAACGGCACAGGAATACAAAATCATGAATAATGGCCCAGTGCAAAAGGACAATTTTTGTAAATGAACTTGTCCATGTTCATGAATAATCAACAGTGACAGTCAGTAGTGATATATGCTAATTTATACAGATATGCAGATAATTTTTGAAGGCCCATTAAAAGTTGTAACTCCCACTGAGTTTGATAGCATCTCATTTTGACTCAGAATTACTATTTGCTCATTTGTTGTTCTACAGTCAGAGTGTAGTTCTCCAGTATGATATCATCATCATGAACCACACCATGAAAAAAAATAATTGCTGGAAAAACCAGAATAGCATTTGTTTATTTTATTCTGTCGCCAATTAGCCGAGATGTGTTTCAGTAGCTATCCAGGCCAATTTAATAAACAACCCCAATTTAACTTTGAAAAAGAATACCTAACCAAGTTTTAATCTTACCAATAACAAAGAGAATTTAAAAAAAAAAAAAAGTAATGATTGCAAATATCTACTTTTCCACTACTTTTATACTTTACATGTACAGCATATAACAGACACCCTTATACAGAGCGACTTACAGATGTACTTTGTAGTTTCCATCAAAAACATATCAGTGTTTTAAATATGATGTTGGCAGCTACAGGAAGCAGCTACAGGGAATCCATTAGTGAGGTGAAGTGGGAAAGCATGTCGAAAACGTGTCATGCAGCTGCATTCAGAATCACTGGCAGGGTTTTAGTTGCCCACAGTGGAAGACCTTCAAGAAACAAGTTGCTGTAGTCTAATCTCAACATGACAAGCACCAGATCGACCTATGTGGGAAGGCATATCCAGATCTTCCTGAAGTTGTAAGGGAGTAACATGCATGACCAATACAAAAAGATCAAGAAGGATAGTTTGTTATCCGTAAATATACACTAAAGGCCTGTTCACACTTGGACGTTGATTCATTGCGTTAAATGGCCCATTTGGAGCTCAAGCACAAAACTGTCTTGCTGAGCACACGTCGATACCTGAAGAAGAAGATGAAGAAGAGGATGCAAGCAAGAAGCAAGATGAATGTTGGGCTGCTGGTGTCTTTGGTGTCTGAACGCCAAGAACTTTATGATAAATGCCACAGCGACTACAAAAATATTGATAAGAGGGAGTTGTTCTGGCTGTATTATTACAAAACAATGCCATTCAACATACAAGCTTCCATAAGTAGCAAAAGTATTTAATAACTACTGCAACTAAACCCTTGAAAAGCACTTATGTGAAATGGTTATTAGGAACCTGCTATAATAGGTCCCTGGCTCCTCTTGAAACCTCTTTACTAGCATCCACCATTTTAGTGAGAGAGTGCATAAGTGGCATACCTGAAATTAAATGCTCACTGTTAATAAATCCTTCTGCCTACAAATATAAACAAGGTATCATTTGAAAGCACAAGATTCAAAATTACCCAGACTTTTCAGGAGACTGCATTTAAAGATAATTTTGTAAAATCCAAATAAGCTGTACAGATCTTTATTGGAAAGGGTGAAACAATGTTTTTTATGCTTGTTCAGTGAATCATGAACAATTATTGCACATGCTCCTGTGGAACAGTCCTTAAGACACTAACGGTTTACATGCGGTAGGCAATTAAGGTGACAGTTACAATAACTTATGACATTAAAGAGACCTTTCTACTGACTCTGAAAAACACCAGAAGAAAGATGTCTATTGTTCCTGCTCACCTGTGTGAACATACTATAGGCCTGCTGTAGGGAGGCATGAGGACTGCAGATGTGTTCAGAGCAATACACTGCAATGTCTGTAATGTAAGATGCCTAAGACAGTGCTACAGGGAGACAGGAAGGACAGCTGATCGTCACTGCAGTGGAAAATTACATGTAACCATGTGTCCCCGCCAGACGTGATGGAGAACTTGCAAATGCCTTGGTGGAAGAGTGGGGGAACAGCTCACAGATAGAACTGACAAATCTGGTGTAGTCCATTAGGATGTGATGCACTGTAGTACTTAAAGCAGCATTGTTTGTTTCTTTGTCTTTTCCCTGAAAATGTTTCACATCTCTGCTCAACGATAATTTGCTGATTGATGGTCCAATGTATGTATTTTGCACCTGGCATATATATGCATGTAAGTATTCTCGACCACTTATTCAAATAGCTAAGTGCCCCATTATTGCATCATTGTATTATCATATTGACCACAAAAAAAGACTATTCATAGTCAATACTTCATCAATTTGCAGGAACATTAACATTTTTGGGCACAACAATAGTTGCCTTATACCCACCCCCTCCCCAAAATATCCATAAGTATGTGAATTGTTGTGACTTTTATATAATTCCAATGATTACTTATTTTAAAAAGAGTATATTCTTTAAAATTAGCTGATTTGCAAAAAAGTGTGTGAACAGCTTTTTGTAACACTTAAATACTGGCTCTGTTCTTCTTCTCAGTGATAAACGGGTGTCAGAAAAGGAAAGTTATGCAGCGCCACCTAGTGTGCCGAGGTATTTCTGCTTTTCAATAGCCGCCATCTACTGTCAGCTGTCAGCGTGTCGCTCGTGTTTGGAGAAGGGTCTGGAGCAGACTTGCACTCTCAGACACCTGCGTTTCCTCTGCAAGTGTCGTCACTTGCAGTCTCCGCCTGAGACTGCAGGTCTGAGAGTGCGAGTCTGAGAGTGCAGGTCTGAGAGTGCAAGATCAAGTCTGCAACCAGACCCTATTGGTCACACTAGACCAGGGGTGTCAGATGTACGGCCCGCAGGCCAAAACTGGCCGACTAGGGGGTTCAATCCGGCCCGCAGGATGAATTTTGAAAATAAACAAAATGCATAAAAGACAAGAACTAGAAATTTTTAATAAAATGCGTTCCTTAAATATACTGTTTTAGTCAGAGTAGAGGACGCCGCACATCTCTGGAACCGAACAGCAGATGCTAGCAATGCGCCTTCTGCTGTTTGTTATTACGGTGTAGTCTAACCTATTTGCTACTCGCCCC
>JANDJT010000124.1:8186266-8216818 GCA_024331685.1 Stegophilus panzeri
AGAGAACATATTGTTCTATTATAACACAAATATTCTTACAGAAATACAGGAGTAACATATGTATGGAGACATATCTCCCAACAGATATGACTTTTTTGAGCAGTAAACAGATATAGATAATGACACTGTATTACACCTCTAATGCGCACACACATTCACAAACTCATTCACACCTAGGACTACCATATAACTCTGCTCATTATGTTGTAGCCTCCTGCAGAGTTTAGTTCCAGCCCTTTGCTCTTAGACTTGGCTGTCTCCTGTACACTTTACATGACTGTATTATGCATGTTATCTTACTGGTGAAGTCTGTAGGTGGGAAGATCTCTAACAGCAAAGTCAGGCAGCTCTGGATTTGATGATATAGCATCATGGCTTCACAAGATTCTAAATTAAAAATGATTGATGTTACGAGATTATAGCTGTTTTTATCTTTGCCAGCATGACACAGAAATAGGTCACCATCTTACACTGCAGAAACACCTCCATCAAAGCTCAAGAAATGTTGCAATGAGCAATTTTGACACATGCTTTCCATAAGCAACGCACCTCTTCTACAAAGCTCAGATCAAGATGTGCCAGCCCACAGTAGCGTTTAATTAACAGAGCAGATGAACAAAACAAGGAATGTGGAGAAAAACATATACACACGCAATACATTAGTGGATTCATACCACAAAGCTACTAAGACAATGAGCTGACATGGAAAGGCTTGGTGTTTAAATGCAATGAATGGCGGAATAATGGGAACAAGTAAACCAGTGTCTTCTAAATGAGATGAAAGGCACTAATAAAGTGGAATGACACAGGAAAAAAGTATTGAACACGTTAAGAAAAAGCAGTTCTCCAAGGCAAGATAAGGCAAGGAACCAGCTGAAATCCATAAGTAATTATACTTCCTATCTATCAGTTAGAAAAGTGTAACCAACAGAGGCTAATTCAAAGTTTATTTACTTCAAGATGGATCCCACATAGCAGCAAAAGGTGAGCTTTATGCAAAAATATTTATTTTATTAATTTTATGTTTGATTGTCGTGTTCCCTTTTTCTTTTCCTTAATGGTCAGAACCTCCATAAGGACCACCAATCAACAGATCTTATTTGGGTGTTAAGAGCTTTTTTTTTTTTTTTTTTTAGCAATGCAGTGACATGGTAGTTATATGTTATTAGGTGTTGTGGTGGTACAGGTGGATCACATGCAACTGCAAATTTGGAAACAGATGGACTACAATTTGTAATTAAAGTTATATGGAGGGAGGCTGCCAGTAGACCTACTGTAGCATTTCTAACATCCAATGATGATTTGCAACATGTACACAGTAACAAGGGGGAAAACAGCTTTGGAGTACAAAAATAAAACTAATATTGTGTGAGAAAAGTGATCAGCTGAGAAGCAAAAGCAGAGAAGTCATGGGATGATTGGAGTAGACCATTCTACTGTTTGGGGTCATGGTATTAAACAACTTGCCATCCATTAAGGAAAGGATGGCATGGAGTACTGCTAGACTGCAAGCAGTGTGCTGCCAGAGGAGCTACATTAGAGTCAATCAATGCAACATATAGAGCACAGGTGTGATTTAAGCAAAGTGTTAGTACTCTAGTACCTGGGAATATTTCAGAGATTTATTTAAAAGTGTATTCAGCAATACTAGCAATACTTTTGTCTATGTTTAATTCAAGAAAGTACAAATCTTTTCAAAGTTTTAGGTCAAAAAAGCTTTTTGCTGCAATGATGGGGGGACTTATTACCTGTGGTTGAATCTGCATGCACATATAACTGAACATCATCAGCACTGCAATGAAAGCTGATACCATGACTATAGATCATTTGTTCAACAGGTAACATGTATATTATAGGGGCACACCTTGAATGCCAGGGGCAGTGATGATTAATATTTTCTTGAAGTATTCTCTTGAAAAGATATGGCTAAAATGTTTTAGGGTGATGCCTGCAATACATTTAGAGGGAAAAGTGGGAAAATTTACATCATGCTTAAGCCACAGTGAGATTAAGGAGAAAAGGAAAGTGAACCATCAACCTCAGCAGGAGGCCACTGACAACTCTCAACAGACACTCAACAGATCAAATAACTGTGATGTGCACAAAATTCAGACTGAAAAGGTTATTTTCAGTGAAACATCACTTTAGCCAAGAATTGAAGGTTGGAAATTGGTCTATAATTGGTAGGAGAAGTCAAGGTTGCACTGTGGCATATCTGCAACTTTTTTGAATGTCACTGTATCATGAATAGAGATGTAATGGTATGAAAATTTCATGTCACGATTATTGTGACCAAAACTATCAAGGTTATCAGTACTATCACGATATTGTTAAAATGTGCTGAAAATGTACAAAAAGTACTGATTTACACACTGAAATCATTTAAACAGGTTATAAATTTGACTATAAAGTGATGGACGGTTGTCACTAGGCTTGCTGCGATCATATAGTTCAGTTAGAGAACATGGCGGAAGGCAGTGACAGCGCTCTGGAGATTTTCCAACCTTCCAAGAGGACCAAATCCGAAGAAGTGTGGTCATATTTTGGATTTTATAAAAATGCTGAGGGAAACTTAATAGGAGATGGTAAGGTCTGCGGAGCTTGCCAGAAGAAAGTTGCTGTGAAAGTGGGCATTGGAGCTTCGTTGGGGCTTTCCCCTCTTTCTATCCTCGCTTTTAAATCGCTTATAAATGCCCATGCGGCCGCACGCATTTCACTTTAGCTTTCGAATTGATGGCAATTGCTTGAATGGTGGGTTCATTATTATTCTTAATGAAAAACTCAACAACAACAAAACAGTACAATGACAAACTCGCTCATATTAAACCAAATCTTCCGCCATCGTCCTGTTAGTCAGCTCGCCTCACTCTTCCTGTCAGTCAGCTCGCCTCACTTTCATCAAGTGATAAATGAAATCTGACTTCTTCTGATCTGTGCTGCAACTCTGACTCATTTGGCTCATGCTGAATTTAGCAGACGCGTTCAGTTTTTAATTGTAGTGCCCGTTTTCACGCTCAAAAATGCTGAATCTGCGTCAGACTCATGCTATGTGTGTGGACAGCATTTACTGCGAGTTTTACAAATCACAATAATCGTGCACGGTTTTAATGATAATTAAATGTGACACAATAATACTAACTGTCTGGGAATTTTATTGTGTGGTTTATTGTGAAACCGGTAACCGTTTCATCCCTAATAATGAATTGGAATACTTTTGCCTATCTAGTGTATCTCAATCGTTTGTCCTTCACCTGTTCATTAACATAAATAGTCATGGGGACATTGCAGTTGCAAAAAAAAAAAGGGTTTTGAACCTTTTGTAATTACCTGGATTTTTGCACAGCATATAATGATAAAACACATTCTGCCTAAACTGAAAACACAAACAACTGAATGAAGAGTTCGTAAAAAGCAACCATGAAGAAGATACAAAAAGCACTACTGACATCTGAAGTAATTCAAGAGTATTGGATAAAAAAGCAAACTGTACCTATTCCTAAGTGGAATGTTTTTATACTCTGAGTTAGTCATATAATGCCACTTTACTGGACTTTGTCTTAATCAGAGAAAAACACTAACTTCACTTGCTTCAGGAAAATAACCACAAACCTAGGATTATTATGACCCTTTATTTACTTTTAATAGTCATGCAACAGACTTTTATGTAACAATTAGCCAATGTATACAGAGCAGCGTGTTATTTTATAACACAGGCTACTTATTATTTTTGCATTAGTCACTACAACACTATGAAAAATCAACTGTTCTTTTCTGATTACCATGCATGACAATGTGCAGTAATCTAACATGCAAGAGTTGTAGCATGTTACCAATTTTGATCACTTGTGCTGCATCTATATTAGGTCTGCTAAAGGACATTAGTGAGAGAAATTAAGCATAAGTAATTAATGAAAATGCCACATAGCAATGTGCACATTTCACTTACATATGTACAGTATAATTACTGTTGTGGAAATTAGACAACACTCGCAGACTCGTCCTCTGAGGTGAAAAAGGTTTATTATAGAAAGATGGTTAATACAGGATAGAATAAAGCAGGATAGAATAATGAGAGTGCTCTGAGGGGCTTGTGCTGAACAAATACTATATATAAGAAATGCAGAGCATGATACACTTCTGTGTACCGATAAGAAGCGGTTGGAGGCCATTCAAACAGGCTTTGTTTCAGGGTCTTGGAAGATGTGCAGACAAACCTTGAACAGAAAAACATGTTTGTGTCTCTGCATGCAGATAAACATTCTGTACTAATCTAAGTGACATGACATGGCCTTCTTAGGCATTATCCTCTGATGAGAATGAACAGAAAAAGAACAATACTATTATAAAATAAAAATTAATAATTTCCCTCACATTACACATGGCACCAAATGAATGGAGACAGGGAATCTTGAATAACAAACAACCTCTGCCCATCTTTACTTCTGAAGGACTCTGCCTCTCCAAGATACTTTTTTTTTATACCCAATCATGTTACTGACCTGTTGCCAATTAACCTCCAGCTGTTTCTTTTTATTAAAACTTACTTTTCCAGCCTTTTGTTGCCCCCGTTTTTTGAAAAAAACATTTTATCTAAATTTTAACCAATTCATCTCTTCAGGTAAAAGTCACTTCACTCAACTGATCTCTGTCCACCAACACTGATGGGGAAATAATCACTGATTATTTCAGTCAGTTCTGTTGGCTAAATTCCTGTTTATTATAGTGCATATATTATGCTATATAAACATGCCTATTTTTGAGGTCTCATACGATTGGTTTACATGCATCCAAGGTCAAAAAAACACTTTAGTTTTTTCATAATTTACATTGCAGCATCACCTCTTTTTCTCAGCGTAACAAACAACTCTCTCAAGGATCCATTCACTCTAAACTCCTCCTTTCAGAGAGCCTACTCTACTCTTATTGGTCAGATGTCCCAGTCTGTTGTGATTGGTCTACTGCTCACAGCGCGTGTTGGAAAGGAAACGCCCATTACCACATCTAAATTTCAGCTCAGTAATAATGTCGTCGGTTTTACCTTATCAATTTGAGCCCGAGTCCGATGGTGATACAACTCGAACCACCATTGCAAGCACGACAAGAACAGGACATTTCTCAGTGGTAAGTTTATATGTAGTTTGGCAATAACTTGAGTTAGCTGGTTAGCAGAGGCTAACAGCTAACAGCTAATGCTGCCACATTGAGCATTCAAAATGCATACAAAAAAAACATTTTTAAAAAGTTGAAGCTTGTGGACCTAAACCAAGCTGCTTTTGTTAATCATTTGTTGTTCCTATAGTTCTATTTGTTGTTTATCATGCATATGGTAGGTGGAAGATGAATTACTTAATCCAATCTACCAGACAACCATAGTTATCTTTCTCTTTGTGCTTCTTTATTTGAATGACTGAACTGTCTGAATGTTAAAAGGAATTAAAAGATGCAAGGGAACAAAAACTTTTTTCAAACTAGATGGTACATTTATTTGCTGTGCATAATTACACAGGAAAACTAAAATAGCTAACTGAAAGTATCTGGCTACTCAGTTTTAAAACCTGTTGCAAATTTGACAGCTTTGAATAAGTCATGAATAGCCAGTGTGACTGGCCAGTCCTTCTCATTCTGCACCTCTGAAACAAAGTTTCATAGACAAAATAAATGTCTCAGCCCCAAACTTCCCAGTCTCAGATCTGTGTTGATTGCCTGGAGAAGGGAGGGGGTGTCAGGCTTGTTATTAAAGGAATTCAAGTGTACTGGATAGTAAAGCTCACTGAATAGTGGGTATTTTTAAACCACTCTGCTTTTCTTCCAAGAAAGTAACAAATGGCTGCTGCTTGCCTGCCACAATTACAGCGTGCCAAAGCTCCCTGCATGGAAAAAAGTGACAGGGGCTTTACAAAGCAAATAAAATTGAATGTCAACACAAAAAACTCGTTTAACTATGACATTTCATTAAGAGAGAGAGAGAGAGAGACACACAACTGAAACAAAAGTTTAGTCCAGCACTGGATCTCGCCTTGTGATGTTCCATGAAAATGAAAAGGTTTTTTTTTTTTCCTTTCATGACAGGTTATCCAGGTGCATGTTTGTGACAGCAGATTGTTGGAATACATCTGAAAACCAGATGTTTTTTTGCAGACAGGAGGTCAGAAACAAAATGGGATTTAGTCTGCATTATTTACTTATCACACTCCTTTGGAAAATTACCAGTGACACCAAAATATTTTGGCCCTTAAAAGCTGCATTGTAGCTTGAGATCAAAGTCATCTTTGGTCTGGTGTTCTTTGAGTGATATGCGGATAGCAAACATTTTCTTTTCATTTTGGATCAACACTCTTGAGATTGATTCGATCCACACAAAAATAGTCTTGTCACTAAGAAAGTTAATCCTTGCCAGTAGAGCTCGAATTTTGATAATAGCACTGGATTTTGAATGCCAGCCAGCTGAAACAGACAGCCAGTGAGTGCACTGCCTCTTTTCTTTAGTTCTGCTAGTGCTGGTGTGCACACAGCACACTCACCAGAAATGACTCATCCTTTGCTTTGTGTCTTCAGAGAACAGTGGGTGCAAACTACATCATGACTTAAAGTTGGAAGTGATCATGATGGCTAACTTGAGGAGGCGGAATTTGGCCTCAACATTTCTATCACAGAGAAATCTAAGAAAAGTAGAAGTCAAAAAGTTCATCCACTGCTAATAATGAAATCCAGCACACAGCCTACACAGGCTCAAGATTTTTTTACATATGTTGTTTATGAAATATGCATATGACCTTAACTGTCATTACTAACAAGCTTTGTAATTATGCTTAGATGTATTGATTGTTTATGCCATATCTTGCCCTGTACTGAATTCAAAATCTGATTTTGATAAAAAGTAGATTCATTCAATTATGAGGAATTGGCCAGGGCCAGAATTTAAGCATGGTATGAACGTGGAAGAATCAGACTAGTATCTCAAATCTATCATTTGCAGTCACTTGTGATTTTGTATTAATTTGATAGACTATATAAACTATTTTTAAGCTGTGTTTTGTTTCTTGTGCTTATAAAATGTGTTATAGTAATGAGAATTGTTCTATGACCTTAAATCAGTATTATCCGAAAACATTAAAAAAAAAAAAGTACAATATGTATACATTTGTAGATACAATATGCAGATTTTTATATACAAATGTATACATGTTGTATAGCCTTTCCAGTAAAGGTGTGAATGTGGAGGTGGATAAGGACTACAAATATCTGGGATGCAAACAGAGTGAATAAGATCATCAAAAAGACCAGATCTGTTATTGAGGTGGAACTTGACTCCTTGGAGAAGGTGTCAAAGAGAAGGATGCTGCACAAATTACTAGACATCCTGGACAATGGCTCTCACCCACTACACAGCACATTAGAAGAGTATAGAAGCGACTTCAGTGGGAGGATGAGACCAACAAGGTGCTCCACAGAAGATCATAGGAAGTCATTCCTCACAATCTCTATCAGACTCCATTCCATTTTCTCTTTTCGCAGTTTGCCAAATGAGCAATTTTACTAAAAGCAATTATGCTGACTGGCTGATTAAGTGACAGAGTGACTTACTGATGAACTAACTTACGGACAGACTGAGTGAGTGACTGATTGATTCCCATTGTTGAAATGCATATGTGTGGGACATCCATACAATTGGTGGCAGTATACAACATGGGATAATATAAATATATAAAATGTATATAATATATAAAACATGGACCAGCAGTCTTGTGATTTACTGTCTGACTTAATGTCTGAATGTAATAATTTTATGTTTCTTCTGTTTCTGTAACTATATAGAGCAACTGTTGGATAAATTTCCCAATGGGTTTAATAAAGTCTTATCTTGTCTTGTCTTATATTGTTTAGCTGTATAAACTATATCTTGTTTAAAAATTGCATTCTACATGTTCTTGTGATAATTACCTTTCTGGGTAAAAGATAAAATAAAACAAAAAATGGCAGTGAAATGGAAATGAAAAGCAGGGAAAGCCTGAATAGAGAAAACATGTTAGAGAGATTGCTGTCTTAATTGTCAGTAGGAAAAAATAGCTTATGGGAGAAGAGATGGATGGGTATCTATGCCTGTCAAAAATGCTGTCTTAAAGGCCTGTCAGAAAGCCCATAATTAAACTCAGTAATCTACTCATCATGCACATAGAAACATGCAATAATACACTGTAATGTTAATACATACACTCATACACTTTATATCAACACTGTCTGCACTCTTCAGATATGGCAGAGAGTGGAACACAATCATATGCATGCTGTAAAAAACTGTCCAGTCCCATCTATCAGCATTCTGAATATCATTAATCTTTGAATGAAAGAGACAATACGTTTCTGAAACTGTAGAAGTATTAAGAAATATTAAGAGAGGACAAATCATTAGCTGGGATGTCAGTTTTTATATTCTTCTTTGCCTGATGGACAAGTCACTCATAAGCCTGCTGATGAAGTGGTTGCTCATATTTTTTCACTTATTTATTAACCAGATAAAAATAAATAAATCCGACCTCCTATTTGCATATACTGTTGAGCAAAACTTTTCATTTTATATGTACAGTATGTGGGCGCATGGTAGCTTAGTGGTTAGTACGTTCACTTCACACCTCCAGGGTTTGGGGTTCGATTCCCGCTGCAGCCCTGTGTGCGCGGAGTTTGCATGTTCTCTCCGTGCTGCAGGGGTTTCCTCTGGGTACTCCGGTTTCCTCCCATAGTCCAAAGACATGCATGTCCAAAGTGTCTGTATTGTATGAAAGAGTGTGTGAATGTGTATGTGATTGTGCCTTGCAATAGATTGGGACCCTGTCCAGAGTGTATCCCGCCTTGTGCCTAATGCTCCCATGCATAGGCTCCAGGTTCGCTGTGACCCTGTAGGATAAGCGGTATGGATGGATGGATGTGTATAGTACGTGAATTAAACATCATGATTAAATTGGTTGGTGATGTGACATACTTCAGTTCAGTCAGTGTACAATGTTTGAAAAAGTTTACGGGGAAAAAACATTAAATAAGTAAGGAATAAAACAACAGTGTTCACCAACAGGGTGGTGTGATGTCACCTGATATGATTGGAGTGTTACTACAAGTGCTGGGTAAATTACTCAAAAAAAGTAGTCTACTACAGATTACTAATTACTACTTTAAAATTGTAATTTGATTTCATTACTGATTACTGCATGTAAAAAGTAATCAGATTACTAATTATTTTACTTTCAAAACCTATCAAACCTACAAAAATGCACTACAAAGTGAAACTCATAGTTCTTTCAGTAATTTTAGCGCATGTCAATGTATGACATGGTCAGAAAAAGTTGGATTTATCATAAAACTTGCCTCGGGTGTTGTCACTGTTTGTAGAACTACCAGACTGATAAAATATAAAACTTTTCTAACTTGGCTAGTTTGGTGTCGCTAGCCAAGCGGAGACACAACTAAGCTATCATTGTATGGGTTTAGCTGCTATAGTGCCATGCAAAGTACATTATCTTTCCTTATGCTCTGCTCATATCATGTTCATGTAAACTGGAACTCATATAGACATTTAAACACCTTGTTTTCCTGCTCAGCATCAAAGGATGTTACTGTCTGTTCTATTACCTTATAGTATTTATTATAAATCTGTTATATGCAATTTCCCATTATAATTTCATATTACATTAGAATAGAATAGAATTTTCTATTGTAGCTCTGTTCTCAGAGCCTGTAAAAAACTACTGTAATTTAAATTGTTGCACTCATTCTAAAATGGTATAGTTTCTATAGTAACAGCTCATTCACATGGACTTGTATGGTGGATGCACCACATAATCTAAGGCTAAAGTAGGCTATTTTAAAATGGTATTTAACAAAGAAATATGTATGACATGATGAAGCTTGGAGACGTTTTCTTTTTCTTTTCTTTTTTTTTTTTACCATTTATGGAAGGATTCACAGGTGTCAGAGCCTTATAGTAAATATGGTTTCAAAGTCTTCAGGACAGAGGATTCTGCATTTTGTGCTTTCTTGTTAACAGGACAAACTGCATTTTTTTTGTCTTATAACCTTCAAAAGAGAGGAAAAAGATAGGCTGATTAGGGGGAAACTGCTTATAGCTGCTATAATGTAAGTGACAGGAAAGGATATTTTACATATTTTACAGTTTGATTTGTGTAACTTAACAGCAGTTTTTTTTAATTATTATTATTGTTGCAGATTTGTATTTTTGTTGTTTTGTAAAAAATAAAATACTGATTAATCATACCCTGAATTATAAGTAATAAACTATTTGACCCCCTAAACCTTTACAGACATCTAACTCATACTACTTTGAAAATTTTTTTGCAGCTTTGTCAGTGCACCTTCCACTGCCAGAAACTATTACTTACATGCACTTTAATGGCATCATGCAAAGATTCTAATATCAACTTGCCTCACTAGCAATTTTAACAGCATCTAAAAGCCAAGCAACATGGTTATTTCCTTTGTAATGCTGCTGCGATTTAAAGCCATTTTTTTACCATAAAAAAGAATAGTCAGAATGAAAAAGATTCAACCAATCATCACCTCCAGAAAGCTCAAAGGTGATCTAAAATTACCTGTAAATACCGTAAGAGTCAGAGGACATTTGATCGAAGCTAAGCTATCAGCAACAAGCCCCCATAAAGCACCATTGTTGAAAAAAACGGCATGTGTAGAATTGATTAAAATTTTCCAAGGAACACATCAATTGGCCCAAAGAGAAATGGCATAACATTCTGTGGACTGATGAGAGTAAAATTGTGCTTTTTGGGTCTAGTGGTCATTGACAGTACGTTTTAGTTAGCAACTGCACTCATTTGGAGAAATGTGTTAAATCAACTGAGAAACTGTAATGCTAAATTATTCCAAAAAGATATAGTTTAAACACATGTAGGTCATTATCAAAGAATTTGGTTAAATGAAAAAGAAAAGGTGTCTTGATATGGATGTTCAAAGTACGCAATGGTATATGGGATTTTCAAAGGAAAGTATACAACATAACATAACATTTACCACCATCTTTAAGAAACATGCACTGTGAGATATAATTAAAAGTTAAGAGGCAGTCTCACTGCCAGAACATGGGTCACCAAAATCAAAACCCTATTAACCGAACATCCATATAGCCTGTTAAAAGTTAACCACTAATAAAAAAAATAAAAAATAAAAAAATTGTATAAATTGACATACATTTATTTTTTCAAAATTCAGATTACTTTTTGATATTTGCCAGTTTGCATACTAGACTTTAGTGCTTGTTCTTAATGCTCTTTTCCCCTCACCTCTGGAGTTAACTATATACAGTAGCTCCAGGGCTGCTCAAGTCTTATGTTCCAATACCAGGTTGCTTTCAAAATTCTATTTGTAATCTTAATTTAACACACTTATCCACACTGATCCAGCTCTATAGGGTTTTGGATATTGGATACATTTCAGGCTAGATGGAGAATAGTAGACTTGGGTATGACTTGTATTGATTTTTTAGGAGGGTAGTACTTCATCATGAGTAAAAGTGGCTCTCATCATCTGCAACGCCTGTAATGTAATAAATCATGCCTGTAACGATTCAGTGAAATGCGTTCTCTTTGGGATTTAGGTCTAGGGTCTGATATGAAAGGGTTTAGGCACTTTGGGTAATCTAAGCAGTTAATGTGTTTTTGTGCTTTTATTTACTGGCAGCCATGCGTATTACATAAAACCATCTTTCACAGTTGAGGTATGCTTTGGATTATTAACACTTAATTTTTTCCTTCCTAATACAGAGTGATGAAGCATAAATGAATGTTAGCCTTAGAGAATTTGGCTGTTATAAATGTGCATAGCCTCAAATTCAAATCCAAGTGAGCATATAAACTTAATTGTCTAAATTGTGACTTCACTGTACTTGTACTTGAAATAACTATACTGACTGAACTGTATTCTATTGAATGCCGAAAATGAAATGTTTCTTCCAAACCAAATTGTTTCTATAAGATTTTATTAGCTGGATATTCCCCCTCTTAGGTAATGATATTTATATGCTAGTCTCAGTCAGATCTGTGTCTTAATTGTGCCAAAGAGTTTCTAGGTGTGAGCTTTAGGCAAAAAATTTTAGGAGAAAAAATCTTTTACAAATGCTTTATTTGATCACCGCTTGCTTATAGATGATACATTATAGACACCCTTGTTTTAAATCAATAGAGAGAAGGTGAAGAGTTTTTGCAAGTGAAGTTTTCACTTCATTGAAGATAAAGAAAAGCTGATGATGTGGTTTACATGCACCATTTTATGGTAACGTGGCATGTAAAATGCCACGTCACCTGACCACCGCATGCCATAAATTGGCGTGATTTTACACAGACTACAGATACCGGTCACGCACGTGGGCATTCCCACAGAGTGAAGCTAACGCAACATGGAGTTCCCTTTGAAAGGGAACTAGAAACATTCTGCAAGGCAAAGTGTGTAAAAAATCATTAAACAAGAATAGATAGGTAAAAAAAAAAATTAACTGTGCTTTAACATCTGTAATTTAAAAAAAAATATAGTTTGCTGTAAAGATTGTATTTACTTCTTTTATTAAAATCAACAAAATATGCAATTTGGTAAAGGGTGTCAAAACTTACAACTTACAAGCATACAGCTAGTTTCATCTAAGCTAGTTTGTTTAATTCATGTTTGCCAATATTCCTTTATTCTTTGGCAAAAGGTACACTAAATTGCCATCAATTGCCAACAGAAAGCAATTTGAGATCTGTTTCTCCTTTATGAGACTTAATTTAAGAGTTTGTGCATTTGTACCTAAACTTTGTACCTTGTATTTCACCAGAGCATTTTTAGATGAACAATTCACATCACTCCAAGTTGAAAGACCTACACTGATTATTTATATCATAAGCTGAAATAGATATCCTCATATCATTATCCACATTATCAGGATAGCACTGATCATGACTCCAGTATGCTAGCTGATTTACTGCAGCTGAGACATTCAGCTGCTATTTCTGTTTCGTAACTATTCATTCACATTTTGACATGTTGCTACAGTGGATATAAAAAAAAATCTAAACATCCCTGTTAAAACTGCAGGTTTAACTTCCACCTTTAATGTGATATAACAAGCAAAAAAGTTCAAGCAAAAAAACAAATAGGGGAAAAAAAGAAAACATTAAGTACATTGAAACTCATGTTCAAATTATCATACATCTGTCATCAATTAATTGATTCTGATTAACCGGCTCAGTTGTATAAAATGAGATAAAATGTAAGTCTCTAGGGATAAGGGCGTCTGCCAAATGCCATAAATGTAATGTAAATTGTAAATGTAAACCCCAAATAAAGATCAGCTGTTTCTGTAGGATCATCTTGGTTTCATCTGACTGCTGAAGCCATGGTTCACAAAGAGCTTGCAAAGCATGTATGGGATCAATCAGGAGGGGGTCAAAAAGAATTTCCAAAACAACATATGTACTCTGGACAGGGATGATTCTAGAGTTTGTTGGGGCCCTAGGCATAAAATTCTCAGGGGGCCCCTACAACCAGCATTCATCACTATTATGTTATAAATAATCTGACACCAACCAAAAATATACACAATATAAGCTTTTGTATATATTTCAAATGTTCACATTAGTACAATCTTCAAACTACAAATACAAAGAATAATTAAAACTTCAATAAATAAAGTCAAAATATCATTAAAAATTGTAAATAAAAATATAGCAAAATAAATATATAGAATGATAAAACATTACAAAACACTTAAAATAAAAACAATATAAACATAGTACAAACATCGGGGAGCAGCGACGAGAACTTGGATGTTTATGGAAATACAGACCAGGAAGTGGTTCATGTTGAGGGAGTTATTAATATAATTATCTAGAAAGAGAAATCAACTTGGTCTTGTGCATTGTCTTATTGAAGGCGGCTGCGTGATTTCTTGAGTGCGTGCTATATGATGAATATTTGCAGTGTTGCTGTTTAACGTTAATAACTGTCTCTCGATTCGGTCACAGCAGGCAGAGTTGGACCCGCACTCCAGGCTGGAGTCTCGTCTAGCTGTTTTATCCCAGGTAGGTTAACTAACAAAAAACTTGAAAGAATAAATGCTGTTATTCCGCTAACGGTAGTTGGAGTAATCCAAGAGTCTCCCCCATTAGACTATTTACGGCTAGACTAAATAACAGCATTCGGTTATTTACTGTTATACTTAAACAAACAATCGTCATTATCTGATCCACTTACAACTGTTTTGCTTTCTTTTTTTTTCCCCATTCCCTTTTTTCTCTTTCTTTTTTCCCCTCCTGACGGAAAAGTCCTCGTTGTTTTCTGAAAATATTGCTGCCGAAAAGTTGACGGGAATGACATGATGCCCCTGTCATTGCAATGGTCCATTGTCACTGTGGTTGCCACATTTTGAGACATTGCTGTGGAATAAAGTTTGTCAGCCATCTGGGGCCCCCTAACGGCCTGGGGCCCCAAGCAGTTACCTGCCTTGCCTGTTCATAATCTACGCCCCTGACCATGGAACTTCCTCAAATATCTGGGCTATGGGGTAGGGTGGCTAGATGGAAAAAAAAAAAACAAAAAAAAAAACACATCCAAGCCTGCCTAAATTTTCCAAAACAGTTTGGCAAATGGTGTTATGCTGTGATGAGACCAAAGGCATAATAGTTTGTGCATACTTTTAAAAGATTTGTTTGCCACAAAAACAAGACAAGACAGCAAAAAACACCATATTCACAGCGAAGCATGGTGATGGCATCATCATACTATGGGGCTGTTTCTCTTCAGCTCAGACTAAAGCTCCTGTCAAGATAGAATGAATCATGAATAGCTCCAAATACCAATTTATTTTGGTACAAAACCTGCAGGCCTCTGTTAGACAGCTAAAGATGAAGAAAGATTTCACCTTCCAGTACACCTTTGTACACCAGCAAAATGGATTTGAAATGGAGCAACCAAGACGGGATTGAAGTGTAGACTTTCAGTTTTAATTCAAGGGATTTAACAAAAATATTGCATTAACAAATTAGCATTCACAGCCATTTGTAACACAGTCTGTCCATTTTCACAGGCTCAAAAGACTTATGTCACGCCAGCGCTGGAATCCACCCAAAACTCCACTTCCCAGAACATATTACAGCCTACAAACATGGCCACCACGGACTACAATCCCCAACACAACAATCCACTGGCATGTTCTCACACACCTGATTTCTACCCATGCACACCTGTTCCCAAAAACACACACCCGTTATTGTTTTCACTGACACCAGGAGAAGGAGCCTGCTTTGTGCTATGCCAGGCAGCACAAACTGCAGTACTGAGGTAAGACTCTTGGATTTTAACCTGACCTAAGCATGACAATCTCTAAAAAGCATGCTGCCTTCAGAGACATCAAGAGAACGCTCTATCAGAATGGGATCCACTTCAATGTTTACACTTCAATGTTTACTTCAATGTTTATCCCCAACTGGGATAATGGGAGCTTTATGAATAGGCTGATTTAGGTTCTACCCAATTTGAATTCATATTGTTTGCTCTTAGGTAGGGATCTTAACTGCAATGGACCCAATTTTAGACCGCTCTGATCCTAAAGGTCCTTTCAAGGTATTTTCACACTGAGCGTGATTAAGTGACACAAATGTTTGATGTGATGACACTCTTGAATCGAAACAATAGATCCCTATGGAGCTTTTACACACATTCGATCATTTTTTCCCTGTTGCACTGCGATGAAACGGGCCGTGCAATTAGATTTGAACTTTAGATCACATGCCCGGAGACGCTGATGTTGCACAAAAGGGCGAGATAGGTGGCGCAATAGCACAGAAATGTTTTGAAAACCAGTGTAAACACTGAAGAAGAGTATTCCGGAAGAGATAAGTTGTAGGTTCCTTCTAAAATGGCAACTTAAATGTCAACCTTCATGAGCCAGGCTGGGTGTGTAGACCCCTGGTGTTTTTTAACCCCCACAGCAAGATATTTTCATTTTTTTCCACATGTACACCATTGTTATTCAAGAATTGTTTACTTTTTCATAGGCAAAAATCTCTTTTCAATAAAAGTGGAATATTCAGCTATTGTAGAATCTGAATATGCCCCCTTAATACTCTCTTTGTTGCTTTCGATGTTGCTACCAGATGAATCATTTTGCCAGTTTGTATATATTTCCACTGACAATTTTCTAAACTCTAACTCAACCAATCAGGTTATATATATATATATATATATATATATATATATATATATATAGCTGCCAATGGAACTGAGTCACTGGTGTTTATTGATGGTGTGACTGCTGATAGAAGTAGCAGGATGAATTCTGAAGTGTATAGAGCTACACATTATGTGCACATTCAGTCAAATGCAGCAAAACTGATAGGATCGCATTTTATAGTACAGATGTATAATGGCCCAAAACAAGTTAATGGCTAAAAATATTACCATCGAAGAACAACACATTGCTAACATTTTTATAGACTGGGACAAATTGCCTTAGTGCTCTAAGACTAAATAAAATATGACTTATTCAAAGGAGACTCTTCATCTATACTGTATTGTGCATAGGAACTGAAAGAAAGGAACATTTGTAAATAGTGACTAATGGAGGATTTACACAGCTATGTTATCTGTGATCTCATTTTTCAATGTAGACTTGCCCCACAACCCCAGTTAATGGATATCCTTCTTCCCATACATCAGCCTTGCAGGGTTTTTGCTATAACATAAAACACGCCACACACTGGAACTGAAGAGATAGTAACAGGTGACAGCAACAGATGAATATTTACTATGTTTTTTATTGCTATGTGCTCCCCATTACAACAAACAGCATCAGTAGTGTACACTTCCATAAAAAAAGACAGATAAACAGATGATGGCAAGATGAAAGTAACTGACATGCTAGTAAGAGCATTAATTAAGACTTACATGCAAAGGCAGGACTGGGGATATATAGAGATCTTTGTCATATACAGCAGATCTGTCTGAGGCTCAGGGATTGTCAATAAAAAAAATACAAATACTAAACTACTTGGGCTTAAAAAAAGCTTTGCATAGCGTTAGCAGCAAAGTTGTCAAAGGCAGCAATTCAATGGCATTACACTGAAAACATTTTTTAAAAGTTTCAAGAATGTTACAATAGGTTTTTCTATAAAACTCATATCTACAACACCAACATTTTCCATGTTTGTCTTTGTTTAAGATGAAACCCTTTGATGACTCAAATCCACTAATTGACTGTAAGAACAGATTCGTCTAGAAATTTTACTACTTAGAAGCAGCTGTCAGATGTGTTGGACTTTTACACTAAATGCTATTCTAAAACAGCTAGACTACAGCCTTCTCCCAACTAATTTAAAACTGGTTTCCCTTGTGTTCTTTGTTATGGTGCTAAAATTTTGATGCTGCTTGGAGAAATTTAGCAAAACTTGACTCAAAATGCTGAAAGTTGACTCAATAGGCTTGACTGACAAATTGTTGGCTCTTACCTGCTTGTGAAATAAGAGATGCTGGACATAAAAAACAGACAAGGAAGTCAATAAATACTCTAAAGTTCTTAATTCTATATACAACAGCTATACAGTAGTACACAGACAAGCATGTGTGAACGGATTTTATACGTTTGCACTTCAATGACACCGACACTGGAGTTCCTTGCTATTGCAGTCAGATGCATTGTGGTTGAGACATTACCCCTGTTTAAAAATTAACATCTTTCCCCTGACATCTTGCAGACAACAGTGCGCCATTTACAACAGTGCATCACCTCACACAATGTGCTTTTCATAAAAAAAGATCTGTGTTAATTCTACCTCGGTGCCCTCAAAATGTAGCCTTTCACACCCTATGCACTGCGCTGGCACATGATAGATGTCTACGTTGCGGCTCCACTAGCTTTTTGACATATAAATATGTCTCTACATTTAGCTCTCTTGCTGGTGAAATACATATTCAGCTTCAGAATAGAATACAGTACAAGATGAAAGAAATTCCAGAAAATGGTTGTTAAGACATTGCTTTGACATTAATCACTGATGTGCTTTATACAAGAGAAATATGATTAAATAAATTCCTTGATAGGGTTTGGTGAGTAATGGCTTCATACTAGATGAGGTGTTTTGACAGGGAATAACTGATAATAGGGACAGCTCTTCAGTCGCTGTCATTTTACCCATATACTTAAATCTTACATTAAAACTTTGCACCATGTTTTAGTACAAAATAATACTGACTATTACACATACAGTATTTACAGGAACATTCATAAATATTTATTCATTAAACAAACCATTTGTGCTTGATTCTGAAATTCTACATAACTAGAAACATTTCTGATTATTGGCATCGCTACAGCATGAGCTAAATGTGCAAAACCTTGGAGGCTGCTGAGAAGGGACTTCTGACTAATTTTGAAACATCTTTGGTGCCTCATCCCCCCAAAAAACAACAGCAACAACAACAACAAAAAGAAAACACCCAGAAAATGTGTAAATGTCTAGTGTGATTCTGAATAACCACTTGAGGGCATGACCTAGAAACCAAAAAGTGAACCAGCACTTTACTTCCCTAAACCTCTTATAGGAATGATTTGAATGAAGACAAAGAATAAAGCTATATATATATATCTATGAAAAGTCCAGGAATGTAAAAAAAAAAAATGGGTTAGTGTTTGCCTTCATCTTTCCACCTTGGAAATGTCTATGAGGCTATCTGTGTGCTGTGATGTAGCACTAGCGATGTTGTCATTGCGCTGTTTGTAGGCTGTCATGGCAGGCAGATTTCTAATGCTGGGTTTAGTGGCCTGCACCAGACGTTTTGGAGTTTTGCTCTCAGTGTTTGGTTTGAGAGCTGCACTGATTGAGGTTTGCTTTGCCGAACCTCTGGGTTGTTTTGGTGTTTGAAGGGGGTGGTTAAGGGTTTGACCGACTGAGGCTGAGAGGGTCTCAAGTAACTGTGAGGCTGAGCCAAATCGCACCTCCTCCTCAACCTCGGCAGCTTCAGTCAGGAGAGCAGAGAGAGTGCCGCTGCGTTTACTGCATGATTCACAGCATAGTTTGCTGTAGCCTGGGATGGAACAGTACCGAGCAAGGACCTCCATCTGACAGAATATGGACTTGTCTCCTCTACAAGGCTCATCTGTGACAAAAATACATTATTCAGGTTTACAATATACACCATTTCTTATTTGAAATTTTGTGTAATATTCTTTAATTGTGTATACATTCATTACAATTCACATCCAGAGAAAAATGTGTTTAAGACCATGGAATCTTCATGCCATTAATGTTAAATGTATTAATCCGTTTTTAAGGGTATGTCTTTAACAGAAAATAGGGTTAGAAATGTACTCCTCATTGGCTGAGACTTTCCTGTACAGATGAAATGTAGCAATATGATTAGGGTCATTAGGGTTGCTTAGGTAGTTTCCCCAACACCTTGAACAGTGGAGCATTTTGGATATAAACATGTTTGTGCTTGTGCATCACCGTCGTGCTCATGCAGCACTGTCGGGTATTCTGCTAAAGTTAGCGGCGTCGCATTACGTGCGTTTGACGTCATGTGCCATCGACTGGGAAACAGCTTATACTTCCGGATAGTAAAAAACCGCTCGTGTTCCATTTGAGATGATATTACGCTTCTAAAATTCATACAGTAGACGATAGAGTATACAGTGCATAGTGTAAATGTACAGTATGTCATTTGGGACACAACTTTAGTATTTACTCTCCGATGCGTGTTTTTGGAACAGAAGTACGCAGTGAGTAAACGCACCCCGTGCCTCGCGCAGACCAACTAATCGATAATGAGATTTGTTGACAACGATTTTCATAATCGATTAACATCCATTTTATTGATTAGTTGTTGCAGCTCTACATACAAGACATGGATAACATGAGGAAATACAAAACACAGTTTTAAAATGATGCAACACCTATATTACTGATGTGAAATTATAACTGCCCCTAAACTTAACTGGTTGTGCCACTTTTAGCAGCAACAACTGCAACCAAATGCTTCCAATAACTGGAGGCCCTCCATCACTGTGGAGGACTGTTGGCCCACTCTTCTTTGTGATTTGCTTTAATTTAGCCACACTGAAGGGCTTTCAAGCATTAAATGTTCATTTAAGGTCCTGCCACAGCATCTCAACAGGGTTCAAGTCATGACTTCAACTCATCAGTTCACAGAGCATTATCCCAAAAGACTTGGGGGTCATCAAGGTTTTTTTTAGCAAACGTGAAATGAGCCTTTGGTTAGCATTTGGTATCATCATGAACGCTGACCTTATCTGAGGCAAGCGAGGCCGTCAGTTCCTTAAATGTTCATTTGGGTTCTTTTTGGGACTTCCTGGATGAATGGCCACTAATTTTGGTTTGGTTTTCGTTTTGAAATTTTGGTGGGCCAGCCACTTTTGGAAAGACTCACCACTCATCTAAGTTTTCTCCATTTGGCAGTAATGACTATAACTATGGTTTGCTAGAGTCCCAGAGCCTTAGACATGGTTTTGTAACCCTTTACATACTGATATTTCAATAACTTTCTCATCTCTTCTGGAATTTCTTTTGATCACACTATAGTGTGATGTTGAGACCTGTTTTAGCCTACTTTACATTTCTGGAAAGCTACTATTTAAGTGATATTTAGAGTCAGCAGGGCTGGTAGTAATCAAGCCTGGGTGTGTCTAGTCTAATTGGACCCAATTATCAATTAAATTTGCTTAGTAAGTTGATTGAGTAACTAAGGGGAAAATTACTTTTTCATACAGGGCACTGGATAACTCTTTTTCCTTCAATATTTAAAATTCTTGTTTATAAACTGAGTCTGACAAATATACAAAAACAAACGAAATCAGTAAGGGGGCAAAAAACGTTTTCTAAATACTGTAACAGTGTTGGCAGCTGAGAGATAACTGCATTTATGAATGGAAATCCAATTCTGAATATAAATTATTCTACAATCAACTTTCCAGTTTCTTAAACAGTCTTACCAGCAGAGGTGGGTAGTAACGTGCTACATTTACCTGAGTAACTTTTTGAAAAAATGTACTTTTCAGAGTAGGTTTAACTGGCCATACTTTTACTCTTATAAGTTCATTTTTAATCACAGAAATGTACTTTTACTTGGCTACATTCTGTGGCATTCCTCTGTTACTGTTAAATGTTAATGAATATATGTAGTTTTAATAATTAGTGGATATCACATGTAACGAGGTCACGAGTCTTGCGATACAATGCAGTGGTCTGAATGCGGATGCAACAACCGCTCATTTTTTTAGCTGCTCAGTCCTGGAAGATAATGGCCGAAGAGGGGGAAGAAGCAAGCGTGTGTGTGTGTGTGTGTGTGTGTGTGTGTGTGTGTGTGTCTCTCTCTCGCTCTCTCTCTCACACACACACACACACATGCTCTCTACACACAATTTTTCTTTTGTTCTGTTCCATAGTCTGGTCTTTTGTTCGCTGTTATCTATGTCTTGTGTTGTTAGCATGTTGTGAAAATAAAGACAGTCAACCACTGGGAAAATGTGTGTTTTTTGGGGTGTGTGTGAGTTTTTGTGTTGAAAATGCCAGGTTGATAAGCAGCTTCATCTTGAACCCAGGTTTTATATCATATAAACAGAACAGACAGACTTTCAAGGAGAGGTGTGACTTACAGTTCTCCATGTAGTCTAAGACTCAAGATTTTCCCTTCATTTTAATCAGATCCAAAGTAACTAGTAACTTGCTACATGAGTAATCTTCTCATTGGTTACTTCATTACTCTTAATCGAGTAATGATTAACATTATTACTTTTACTTGAGTAATTATTTAATATAAGTAGTTTTACTTGTACTTGAGTACATTTTTGTTTACTCTTTGGTACGGGAACAGGAGCTGCAAAGTGCACCACACAATGTACAAGTTTAGAGATCCTTGTCTTTAATGGTTTTTTTCACAATTGCAAAAATATTGGTAAAGAGAAGAAAATTTGTAGTGAGGGCTTGGTATTGTGATGAAAGCTCAAGAGCAGGACTATATACAGTATAACCAGATGTTACAGCACAATAATTGTAAGAAATCATTTTTTTAGGTTAGCTTTTTCTTAATGGCTTTAACCATTTTATATTCAAGTCTGTTTTTTGTTTTTGTTTGTTTTGTGTTTTTATCTGAGTTTTTTAAAATTATTTTCTTGGCATGTTCTTATTGTCTAAAGTGCCGTGAGAAGCTGCTTTAAAGGTGCTATATAAAAATAAAGTTTTTTTATTATTATTATTATTATTATTATTATTATTATTATTATTATTATAAAGGCTCCCCAGTGTGCAGCCATGTTAAATGTTCTCTAGCACTGTAGAGTAGAAAGAAGTTTAAAAACGCTATTATAAAGCAATCCCCTTAAACTTGAAAACATTTTCCCTTGTGGCACAACACTGCTACCAGTCTGGCAGGGTGAAGGCTACATTTCTTTTGGTGTAAATGAAAAACTGATTGCATTTTATTTATACTACACTTTGCAGTTTTGTATTATTTAACTCTTCACTGATGGGAGTTGGTGAATGTTGATGAAACTCCTAGTATAAATAAACGTTTAGCTAAAATCTGGGCTAAACTTTAGGATAAACATCCCTTTCCAACTGCGAGTTGTCAACTAAATTTGAAAATCACCTGTCTCTTTCATTAATATGCAAACAATAGATGTTTAGTGTCATAATCATCTTCTGTAACTACTTTACAATGGTCAGAAAATACAAAATAACACTGTATTAAATTGCAATCTTTAGAAAATATATTTATTTCTAGTTTTTATTTCTATTTCTAGTTTTTTATGGTACGTTCTACTTTTTTTTACTTATTTGTATGCACTTGTGTATACTGTATATATCCTTCCATTCATCCTTCTATCCATGCATTCATCCATCCACCCTGTACCTCTCTCTCTTCATTGTTATTATTGTGTAATTGTTTGGCTTACCATTGCATGGTCCTGGGCGACATGGCCTCTGTGACTCTGGTTTCTCACCGGCACATTGATCGATGATGCGGCATGTGACCTGGCGGTGTGCCACTCCTTCGCCACAGGTCACTGAGCACTGGCAGAGAGAATTACAATCACAATCAGAAACTTGATTTGTTTATACATAATATCCAATAGATTTTAACTGGTATAGGCGGTCATATAAATTCTGTAATTTAATCTTAAATATATAGATCTGTGTTTTGGGTGTTTTCGAGAGTTACTATACTATATATACTGTGCACACCCTGTACTAACAACTGTGCAAATCCACTGTTGTTAGTACAGGGTGTGCACAGTATATATAGTATAAGTTTAGCCATTGTTTGTAGAGCTAAATGCCACCATGTTACTGCTCTTAGAAGAGAGAGACATTAAAAAGATGTTGGAAGGTTGAAAAGGTTTGTAAGTGTAATGCGCTTGTGAAAGAAATTGTACAGGAAATGTCTAGTTCCCAGAGTTGATGGGATAAAGTGCTGAAAGGAGAAATACTCTCTGTCTCACCCTAGAACCATACAAGTCAACAAGAACAAGAGGTAAAAGCTGGCAGCCAATTCTTTTTACAGTCCAGAATCAAATGTCAGAAAAGAACAGATGCCCTAATGTCCTCAAAACAAAATAACTGGCTAGTGGTACATTGTTGAGCAGGATGCTCATTGGCAGACACATTACTCCTTTCAGTTTGTGGCCAAAATCAATATGAGAAAATGAGCACTCTCTGAGCTGAAACAAAAAGCATTGTCCTGGCATCACTTTAAGGCTCGACGTTGATTCAGCTGTAGAAATGAGGACTGGATTCCAGATATATTATTTAAATCAAAGGGCCAACATGTGACTTTTAAGGGTTTCTTGCATATACATGCAACTAGATTCCTTAGTCAGAAAATCTATTTTTCTTATAGGATTTTTCTCTCTATAGAATTACATGAAAGCATATCAGCAGTCTATTCACTTTAAGGACCTTTCCAAAACATGCCACACTAATTTCAATGCTTTTTAAACAAGAAATACTTGACCTGGCTAGGTTATTCAAAATCCTTATTTTACCAATAAGGCAACTAAATAAGTCCTTTTCGTAAATTGTCAAACACCCATGCACACTTGTTGAAGTTGTGACCTGTTCACAAATTCTTTCATCATTGTACATGTTTACTTGGCCTAACTACTTGCCCTAATCAGCAAAAGAAAGCCAATAACTGTGTGACTTGGGTTTCAGCTTGTTAACATAACTGAAGTCAATTTATCCGAGCAGTTTACTATATCTAAGCTGAAATCACTAACACAAAATAAAGAACTGTGTGTGTAAACTTTAAAGTGCAAGGCCAGTAATGAACTCACATTACACAGACATAGATTCATAAAATGTTGGAGAAAACCGGTAAATACGGAAATGACATATCTTTGTGTAGATAAAAAGGCAGACCTCAGACCAGGCTCCAATCCTCCAATTTGCAGGGCAGGGCACTCTGTTGCAGGGACGTCTGGTCTCGGGTTTCTCTCCGCTGCAATACTTGCTGTGGATGGAGCGATTTGTTCCCTCATGCAGGAACTGAACACAGCGCACGGTGCGGATCTGGTAACCCAGGTTTCCGCATGTTTTGGTGCAGTGCTCCCATTCCTCAGCTATCCACCTTTGAAAAACAAGCAGAAGAATAGTTTGTAATAATATTTTGACTTTTCCTAACAATTCATTTTCTGCCAATTTTCTTATGATTATTTTAAACTATTGATTTCGATAAACTATTCTAACAGCAGGTAGCCCCCCAGCAAGATGTGAGGATTCAATGACCAGGCACCTTATGTATAATGATGTTCATCAAAGTATTAAAAATATAAAAAAATGTTCCGCAATCATTCCTACCTGTGGGCTGTTTATTAATTGCAAAAATCTTAAAATCATGTGCACGTGAACGGACTTTGCCTTCATGAAGAGAACTACCGCAAATGCACTTGAATGGAGGGCACATGCAAATGAATTGAATGAATTTCCAGGGATGAACGAACTTTTGGTCTGAAAGGTCCAACCGACCCCTAAGACAACAACAAAGGAACTGGTAAAGGAATTGAATACATCAGGTACATTCACCATTAAGTGAGTCCTACATTGCCATGGCCTGAAAGGCTGTTGTGCAAGGAAGAAGCCCAACTGACATAAAAGATCCAGACTGAAATTTGCGGGTGATCATCAGGATGGTTGGCCATAATAATCAGCGCTATGTATGGGGGGGTGTGTGAGAACTTAATTCGAAGAACACCATCCCAACTGTGAAGCATGGGGGTGAAAGCATCATGTTGTGGGATGTTTTGCTGGAAAAGGGACTGGTGTACTTTAGAAAATAGATGGTATCATGAGCAAGGAGGATTATCCAGAAATACTGATACAACATCTCAAGACATCAGACAGAAAGTTAAAACTTGGTCGCAGCTGGATCTTCCAGAAGGACAATGATCCTAAACATAGCTCCAAAGTTGTAACAAAATGGCTTAAAGACAACAAAGTTAAAGTATTGGAGTAGCCATCACAAAGCACTGACATACACACTATAGAAATGTATAGACTGAATGAGCAAGGAAGCCCACAAACCTGACTGAGTTACACCAGTTCTGTGAGGAGGACCTTTTTATAATTAAAGTGCTACCAGGCACCTACAAATCTTTGAATGTGTTGATTTTCTGTATTCCAGTGGAGAGGAATAATGACCTCACCACTTGAGAATGGATAGTGTCAGTGTATCAGCAGATTTTCTCTGTAGTACTTATACTTTCAGCTCACAGTTGGCTTCAGTCTTAAGTGTTAAACAACTCAAAACTAAGAAATACATTTCAACAATAAGCATTTATCATAGTGCCTTCCAGACAATTAAAAATGTAGATTTGGTCTAATATGTCCAGACTAGAGGTGTCCAGACTCCACAAAGTGTGATCTAGCAAGTGGCAGCAGGGCAGTGGCTTTGTATGCTTCTTTAGCATTTGAATACAAAAGGTCTTGTGTTCTGTTCCAGAACGAGATTAGTGCAGTTTGATTATAATGCCATATGCTGTAGTAAAAATGCTGGAGGGTTTCCCTATTTTTTTATGAAAGATTTCAAAATTTAATTAATATTAGCCCTTAGCTTATATACCTGATCTGAAAGCTGACTTCTTCCAGTTACACTTTTAAGGGTTTAGCAAAAGTCACTTTTTAAAATGGGTAGTTTTATTCTGAGTACATGTTAGAACAACTATGTAAATATACATATATTATATAAAATATTTATATATTTATATAAAATATTTATATTAGCACATATATAAATAAAATGCTTTCCAAAAATATCATCAGTCATTAATTCATAAAATTAAACGCAAAATATTGCCATCATTTTGGTATTGCAAAACAAATTTAATAGCTCAACCACCTTGCTGTCAAAGCCAAATTAGAGATTGGATTTCATATACCCTCCAAAGTATTTATTAAAATATGCTGATGCCTATATTCACAAAATGCATCTGTATTTTTTTAATAAATATCTGTATCTGTTTAATGATCCAAATATATATCTGTATTCCGATTCAAACCAAAAAGAAATCACTGTCATTGTGGGTTATTGTGTGTATATTGATACCCAAAATTTTTTATTTAATCCAGTTAAATTATATCTATAATACAGTAAAGTGCAGAAACACTGAAGAGGGTTAAATACTTTCTGAAGACACTGCATACACAGAGTTATACACAGAACAATGTTGTAATAAAACTCGCAGTTTAAAACTGGGGAAGCAGTTGTCTGAACAGTTGAAGTCAAATTGAAAGCCGTGATATTTATTCTGATATAAAGTAGCACACAATCACACCCCATAGTCTAATGTCAGGCTTTTCATTAAATGAGATAGCATGTACAAAGATCCCAGGATATGTACAGTAGATGACAAAAGACTAGCTGAGGATTTCTGTAGTTTCTCTTATATAATAAATAGGCTATAAGGTTACAGTTTTGAAGGTCAGAACTCACTTTCATTCATGGTATAAAGAGCAATTGTGGAAGGAAAGGGAAGGTTAGGGAATCAGAGTATTCTGACACTTTGTGCTAGAAAACCAGGCCACCCACTGAATAGAAAAGGGAAGAAAAGTCAAGAAGAAATGCAGATATGGGCAGTTAGTGGGGTGGGAATTTGTCACAGAGCCCAAACAGAGAGTTTGGAATAAAGAAGAATATTTACATGGTAGGTGTGCTTTAAAGTGTTGTATTCTCCCAAACGTTTGTTATTTCATAACTGCATTTTATCTAAGGAGCCTACTTTACAACGTAGAATTTTTTTTCTTATCCATTAATATTGTCTGACCTTAATATGTAACATGTTATGTAATCTACAAGAGCAACAATTAGGTTCTACAGTAATCAGGCAAAAAAAAAGAAAAATGTGGAAAACCACACATACTAATGCATAAATTTATACAGAGAGCAAAATTGGTCAGCCATGACATCACAATACTCTTCAAGTGATCTCATGCAAAAGTAACAAATGCATTATTTAGCATTTTCTGGTCTAATTTCACTACAAATATAGGCTCTCTCTCAATCAATTCGACATAGACAAACTAAGATAAATCTAAGACCATGTAAATTCAATAAATACAATAAAACTTTATTTTAACATTGTGGTATTGTTCTAAACAAATTCCTCTGGAATTATCATTTGTATAATCGGCACTCTACCTACACTACGCTACACTCTAACACCTTATGTATCTTATAAAAAAAAAATCTTGAAGAGGTTATTTGTGTAGTTAGGGGTCCTATAAGGGTTCTACATTGAAATCCTGTCTGATAGGAAAACACAACATTGTATGGTTTATATTTGGAACATTTCAGGATTCCCCTGTAGAGACAACCAGAATGATCCCTAAAGGTTTTAAATTCTTCCCATTCTTTGCTTTATTTTATGCCTTCAAGTCATTCTTATTTATATTTGTTTTATTCATAGCTTAGAGCATCAGAATATAAATGGGAAATTCCTTAAAGTTAAGCATAACTCAAAGAGACTTTTGCAAGCTTGAAGACTTTCTCATACTCGTATGTAGCCAATTACCACTGGATAATTAGTGTAAAACTATGACAGAGTACTGAGAAATAGTATTTTATATTCTGGTGACTTACTGTAATGTAATTTTGGGTGTCAAAAAACAAGATTTTTTTTTCTGACTGGAAATGAGATCTACTCACTGTGGTTGTGTACAGTCTTGGAGATTACACATCCTGCGGATGGGTTTGGGCTTCTTACTGATGTCACAGTAGCTCCTGTGTACCATCTTATTGTCCCCCTTTTTACGACATCCATATTTTGTGTATTGGAATCCTTAAATCAAGAAAACATTACATAAGAAAAGCCACTGGGGATGCTAAATCAGAATAAGGGTATGGGGATGGAGTTTGTAAGTGTAAAAGTAAACAATGAAATTGTACAAATAGCTAGTAGTAAGAAAAATGGGTGGGCAAGTTATTACCTCCAGCACAAGGTCGTGAGCACTGGGACCAACTCTTCAAAGCCCACTCATACGTGTCTTCCTGAATGACATTGTTGTTGTTTATTGGGACCGAGTCCTCATGGATGATGTATCTATACATCAGTGATGATCTTGTCTCATTGTCTTTTGGTATAATCTAGCAAAGGAAAGCAAAATGACACATACACACACACACACACACACAAATTAATAAAATAAATAAATAATAAAAATCATAAGCAACAGGGCATTGACCTTTACTCAGTTTTACATATCAGAGTATGTTCATATTCAAAAATAGAGGAATATGAATGAAATCAATATGTAAATACCAGTAGACAAATCAACTACACATGACTTAGATGAGATTCGGTGAATTTCATTTACATTAACTATATTCATTCCAATTTGACCTTTACATGTTACAAATGAATAGTAATGCATAGTAATCATATATATAGTCACAACTCCACTTTATTACACATAACTTTATTTAAGGACTTTAATGTTGTGAATTCTTTATATTTCCAGATTTCCTGAGTTAATACTGATGTCTGGTGAAAATTTTATGTGAATAGCCTTATTGGAAATATATTTACTGAAAACTGACGCGTCCAATACTTACTTCCCCCACTGTAAATGTGGCTATATTGACAGCCCACAGAGATTAGCAGTTAATTAATGAAAACCAGCTCACACAAATGCCTTGATGCATTTTTTGATTGCCATTCCAATTCAGCAACAATCACCAGAATGCAGAAATTGTCATGTCATCATGTATATTGCGCTGATTTGAAGTACTACACAATAAAGGAATCATTTTATTCCAAAATTTTTTAAATGTGCCACTATTAGGCATACCTCACATTACAGCAGCTGGGATTTTTTCTTGCTGGTACTTTATACATTTTTCCCTGCCCTGGCAATGGCTTGATTAATGGAAAGCACAATAATATCAGATGTTGTGCAAATGTGCTGCTCACAAAACACTGTTGCAAATAATGACCACACATTATGCATATGGTTTCTTTGGAGATATCGAAAGATATTAGCTACAGAAGACCATTTTCTAAAGAGAGACTCATAAATAAGTATGCACTGGACATGTATATACTATAATTAAATTACTAAACATACAATTTATTTGGGTTATGAAATTGCAATGGGTTAAATTGAAATTTAAAATGTTCATTAATCCAGATGAAATCTAATGGTTTCATACACATTTTTTCAAGATGCCACAAGACTAGTAGCATTCACTACATCATCTACATCTTTATCTATGTGACTCAAAAACAACCATAATTTCTGTTCCAGGCCTGGCATGCTTTCTTGTGATAGACATTTACTGATCATTCCCCAACTTCCAACTTGTCTAGGCTTGACTTGTCTCTGTTGTAATAGATAACCTGTCCTCATCCTCTCACCCAGAGTGACTCTGCTGTGGAGGAGTAAGCAGTAGTTCTCCAGCACCTCAATTACTCTGTCAGATGATGCTCACTCTTCCCTCTCTGTAAACTTCCACTGTATTTGCACTCCTGATCTTGAGAAGTGAACAAATGCCCAAGGGCCTGGCAGCACAGATTAAAGAAACAAAAATTGCTTACAATTTAGGTTTAAAACTGAAATATTTAAAGCTAGAATAGGCTGAGCAAAGAGATTTAACTTCTAATATTTAACTGTGTGAAAACAGATGTTGGGGGAAGGATGCACACCCAAGAGAAACAGCTAAGTACTTTTAGCTAAGAAGTTCCATGTATGTTATAAGCCAAACATTACTACAGAACAGATTTTTACCACTTATCATGTAAAACTGTTCTGTAATGAATCAATGAATCTTCAAACATTACATGGGCATTGGGGGAATGTGCTATTCTTATATACTGTAGAACACTGAATTAGCTGAAAAAAATCTGCTCTTTACTGAAATTAACAATAGACAGTTTCCATGTGTGAACTAAAGCAATCTCTTCTCTATCAGCTATATTCAAATTGGTAGTATTTCAAACAGCATGGAAGGAGAGCCTACTGAACTATAGAAAATCTCTTAGTGATGCTAGAAAAG
>JANDJT010000124.1:8216918-8242930 GCA_024331685.1 Stegophilus panzeri
CTGGTTCCTCTCAAGGTTTCTTCCTCTTAACATCTTAGGGAGTTTTTCCTTGCCACCGTCGTCACCGGCTTGCTCAACTGGGATAAATTCGCACATTTAAAATCTGCATACCGTGTTTATATTTCTGTGAAGCTGCTTTGAGACAATGTCTATTGTAAAAAGCGCTACAAAAATAAAATTGAATTGAATTGAATTAAAAAATGTACACCATACGTTTTGTACACCATGTTTTCTATATTAATTCACTCTTCATGATACCACTCCTAAATATTGTAATTCACCAGGAAACAGTAATAAAACTGCTGTATACACCTCACAGAAAGACCTACAAGGACAAAAACACACATAAATAAATAATAAAGAACCCACATTTGTTTGTCAAGAAATTTCAAAGAACAACCCAACCGACTTGCAACAAGAATCTATACCACTGATCAAGAAAAGGGGATGTGATGACATTTGCTGCCTAGCAACACTTCTTTGACTGAATACTTACTTAGGAAGATAAATACTTAGGAAGATAGAAAAGAGACTGAAGATTCCAAGGTCTGTAAACAGCAAAAGGAACTGTACCCTTTGGTTCAAATTAGTGTTGATACTTCCCTTTCATATAAAACCGTTATGACGTGTTCAGGATATATTCTTTCATTAATCTTTAATAACTGATTGATCCTGGTCAGGGTCGCAGTGGGATTGCATATTAATAAACCGTATGGGAATAATAAACTCCTGATTAATTAACTTTTCAATAATAAGTTGAATTTGAGGCCAAGCCTAGTCCTTCTTGTTACTAATCAGTATGCCAGAACTACCCTTATACTTAATATACTTAAAATACTTAATATACTTAATACTTAATATACTTAATATACTTAAAATGTGAAGGAAGCTATTAAAGAATAACTATTTCAGACATTTGACCTTTCTGTGACTTTGATGCTGTTTTGATCAATTTCAAAATCTAATCAGTTCATCTGCTGGTTACAATGATAATTTCATAATAAATCCTACGAACATTCAACCACTCATTCTTAAGATCATGCTAACGAGAATTTATATTCTTCGGCAGACACACAGACAAACGGACACATGGATGGGTCGATAGCAAAGACTGTAGGTAGCCAAAAATTTGCCTTGAGCTCTTGAACATGTACACTTAATTAACATATTTGTATGACAAACAGGAAATAAGCTATTTAAAAAAAATATTTCAAATATTTGAACTTATTGTGACCGTGATCCTGTTTGGAGCAATTCCAAAATCTAATCATTTCATCTTCTGGTTTCAGTGATAATTTCATATAAATCCTACAAACATTCAACCACTTGTTCTTGAGACATCGCTCTAACGAGGATTTCAGATGGACCGACGAACAAACAAACGGACAACCCAAAAACATAATGCCTATCCTACTCAGTGGAAGTCAAAATCAAATCAAATTGTTTAAAAAAATCATTTAATAAAATGTGACAATATGTACAAAAAAATCCAAATACCAGAACAATGACTGCATCATGTAATGGTCCCTCTGTGTGCAGAGTCTCAGCGTTGTCTTCAATGACATAATCCCACTCCACTCCGAGGTCAATAAAGCTGCGTGATGTCACCTCATCTCCTTTACCATTCAGGATGTAGTGTCCTGTGGCCTGGTTCTTGACCGCTGCAATCGATGATCAGTTATAAAACCTCAAATGTTACATTTGCAAGAAACTATTTGTGTTGACTGAGAGTGTGAGTTAGGAGAGAGACAGATGTCAGATATACAGATGTCAAGTGATATCATGTAAATATTTGTAGACAATCTACAATCTGTGAATAGAATAATATTACACACAATATACAAAAATCACATGAATATAAAGTCAGTACTGGTAGTAGTTCATTACTAGCACTATTTAAGTGTGTAGAAGAGATGGAGAGAAAATGAAATAACGCACTGAGAGTTAATGATGTAATCTGTGCCAAAAACCAGAGAAAGAGTGAATGTGAATGGCAGAGAAGAATGTCAATTAATCACCATTGCTGTCAGACATTAAACATCACTGCCATGATACATTGCGCTAGAACACTATATTATACTACTGAACATTCATTAGTATTAGTATTCTACCAATTCTATTAGCATCCTACTACATTGCTGATATACAGTCCCCTCCGAAACTATTGGAATGGCAAGGCCAATTTATTTGTTTTAGACTTAAGACATTTAGGTTTGAGATCAAAAGATGAATATGAGAAGAGACTTTTGAATTTCAGCATTTATTTCCTGGTATTTATATTTAGATGTGCTAAACAACATAGAACATAGCACATTTTGTATCAGGTAGTAGGTGAGCACCTGACAGGTGTTTCTTGTTACCCAGATGTGTCCTGTTAGATTGACTGTTTAAACAATAAATAGCTCTGAGTATCTACTCTAGGTTTTAGCCTTGAATTTCATGGCATAGCCAATACAACGATTAATGGGCAAAGCCAACACAACAATTTGGAATGTCCTGAAATAGAAAGAAACCACTGGTGTGCTGAGCAACAGACACTGAATGGGTCAGCCAAGGAAAACAACAACAGCTAATGGGAGAAACATTGGGAGAGCTTTGAAGAAAAACCCTAAAACAACAGTCAGTGACATCACCAACAACCTCCACAGGGCAGGGGTGAAGGTATCACAATCATTTTGTCTGCCAATTTACAGAGAAATGCATCCAAATTAATCAGGAGGAACTTTATCATGCGGCAAGACAAAGATCGAAAATATACTGCCAACTCAACATAGGACTTCATCAGGGGGAAAAAGTGGAAGGTTTTAGACTGGCCAAGTCAATCACCAGACCTTAACCCAGTTGAGCAGCATTTCACCTCCTGCAGAGGAGACTGAAGGGAGAAACCTCCTAAAACATAAAAAACTGAACGAGGCTGCATTAAAAGCCTGAAAAAGCATCACAAAAGAAGAAACCAACAATTTGGTGATTTGGTCACTGGTGCATGCTTGATGCAGTTGCAAGCAAGGGATATGCAATCAGATATGACATGTTATTTACTTTAATTTACTTCAAGACTTATCTGTTCCCATACTTTTGCTCGCCTAAAAATTGGGTGGTCTGATACAAAGGGTTCTGTGTTTTATGTTGTTTAACATATTTTGATTTAAACACTAGTAAACAATCAATGGGGAATTGACATGCAATCTTCATTTATTTAAAATAATTATAGGCTTAAAAGTCTAATAATCAAAATACAATTCCCTCTTTATTTGTGTGAAATTCCTGCTCACATATTATCTCACTGAACCTAAGATAGGGTAATTGCAACTCCTAGGCTGAATACTTAGATTAGTAAAACTAAGGACAGTCTCATTAGTGTATTTGTCACTGCCCATTCAACTTTTTTTTATTGGAAGCTTTAGAAGGAAAACATATACACATGATTGCGGACTGGGCTCTGACAGAAAGATAATACATGGCTAATGAAGTATATCGGTGCCAATTGGCCAAGTTTACTCTCCTGGACCCATGGCAACGGATGGCTATGGCATCATCAGGATTTACACTCCTGACAATAGAGAGAACACTTTTATGTGAGCCACTCAAAAGCCCACCACATGAAAAGTAATCATAATGTAGCATGAAACATATAGATTCAAATTCATGACTCAGTATGTGTGAAAAGGTGAGCATGCATCTTATTTGCTGACCAAAAAGTTGTGAGGACAGCTGTCACTTACCAAGAATGTGAGGGGAGGCCTCATGTTCTTGGATGATCACATGTCTAGCCCCAGGGGGGATGAGGAACATCTTTAGGTAGCCTTTGCACCAGAGTGAAGCGGCAACAGAGACAAGATGTTCAGATGGAAAAGATAGTAGAAGCAGTTAGTGAGCAGAGAGTTGAACATGTATGTTTTTTTTCTTTGAAGAGGTGGACATCGCTTTGTTAGAAGGCATACTGTTTTGCTGTTATACTGTTTTGCTGGCTCTAGAAAGGACAGTTTAGAGCCCTATACTACTGCAGCTTGTGTCATATGCATCAAACTGGCTCACACAAAGCTTACTAAAGACGGTTACTTGTGAATGTGACTATAGATTTGTCATTCAGACTTCATACAATACATTCGTCTTTTCTGCGTAAATCTTTAATTTATGCCTCACTAACACATGCTCCAAGTGCATTAATATCGGACTGAAGGAGATACCAAGGAATCAATGAGCTGTTGAGACTTTCCATTAATAATTACATAAACCCTTTGACGAATGTATAACAGAAGCTGCAAAGCAAAACCTTGAGTCACATTACAAAAAAGCACTATATACACTGAAGCACCTTTCCTGATTTTTGATGTCCATTCCTCTTCAAAGCCTTGTATCACTCACCAATAACATTTCTAGAATCCTCACTTTCATTTAGATACACATGCCGTGCTCCTTTAGGCAGCAAGAAGACTCCTCTTGTCTTCCCTTGAAGAAAAATGCAACTGTTACATCTGTATTGCAGTGCACTCTTTTGCCATTGACTTAGAGGGTTGCTTTGAAGGTACTAGCAACATAGGGTCTTATATAGGAATCTTATATGGGGAGAGATATAGGTTTAAGCAGTGATGGTGAGGTAGGAAAGGGAATGTGAGTTCAAAATAGTTTGTGAAGCCATTTCTAAAGCACTGAAAATGTCTCACGGACCATTTTCATTACGTTAGCTTTATTTGATGCATAAACACAAAGATGTTAAGATATTTCAAATATGTAACTGCATACAATCAGCATAAAATCTTTTTCATTTACCCCAGTGAGTCAATGGCAAAGAAAGCATTACAATGGGGGAAAGCATAAGATTAGGTAACACAGAATACTTGCAGATTTTGTTTTCCAAAATAGGCATTTCTTTTTGGCATCGCTTGCTTAATTTTTTTCCTGTTAAGAAAGTGAGTACACATTCACATTAGCACAATGTTAGAGACATTTTACAGTACTGACTTTATTCATGCAGTCAACAGTACCATGTCACATTGCAGTAAGATCATATAAGATGTGTGTTATAACCTGTTAATGACAATGACATTATATTATCCATCCACATTCAACATCCAAGTCAGGAGTCATGCTGTTTCATGAAATAAACATGCTATGCCATATTGCATTATAAAACTAAGACAAGCCTCAGCATGCAATTTGCAATTTACTGTCACAGAAGCGACAACATTCCAAAAAAGGAATGATCATTGCTAAAGTACATTATCAGTCAAAAGTTGGACACACTTCATTGAACATGTGAAGAATACAACATGCTTTGCTGTTATAAGAAAATATTACATAATAGGATGGTGTGATAAGTTTCCAACACCCTCTCTTATTCTCTCTCTTGAAGTTAATATGAAATAAATCACATCTCTTCACCTTACAGAGAAACCAGCAATAGCAAAATTCTCCGTCCTGAAGGAAAAACATACTGACTGTTGCAAAGTGATAACTGTTAAATAAATATCACCATATCAAAAAGTATAGGTCTTGTGTTGTATTAATTACTTTGCTTGTATTTCCTCATTTGTAAGTTGCTTTGGATAAAAGGGTCTGTTAAATGAATAAATGTAAATGTAAATTACTTAATAAACAGACTTAGATTATACAGAGCATTCGCCATACAAGTACTTGTGAATTAGCTGTTACTATAGAAACAATATAGTATTAGAATAAGCACATAAACATATAATTATTTTTTTTTTGACCTATAAGATTTGAGAATTCTACAATGCTGTGGTATGAATATTTTTCACTGCCTTTCACAAACAGTGTGACATGTCTTTCAAAGACATTTTGATAAATGATTATGGAGAAAATTTGTTCATAACACATATAGTACATAAGAAAATGTACTATGACAAACTTAATATCTATGTATACATTTATTATTTTTAATAATGGTTTTGTTTTTGTTTTTTAACTTAGAACAAGTTACTTTTAAAATGAGATGTTTTCTCCAAACAAGTAGTTTTCATTTTGAATGTAGAAGAAGCATTGAGAATTTTGGCCTATTTGGAAACTTTAACAAAACCCTCATGGGTGAAGCTTCATCATGATGCCAAGACTGGATTACTATTAAAATTATCCATCCAACAATTTTCCATACTGCTTATTCCACACAGGGTCACAAGGGAACCTGGAGCCTATGCCAGGAAATTCAGGGCACAAGGTGGGGGACAACGTGGACAGGGTGCCAACCCATTGCAGGGCACAATCTCACACACATTCATACAGCACGGATATGTCTGGAAATGCCAATCCATACAATCCAAAGTCTTTTGGACTGGGGGAGGAAAGTGGAGTACCCAGAAGAAACCCCTGAATCACACGGAGAACAGGCAAGCCCCACACACACAGTGCGGAGGCGGGATTTGAACCACCAACCCTGGAGGTGCGAGGCAAACATGCTAACCACCATGCCCCACTGTTAAAATTATTAATTCATTTTGATTTGTTCAGCACTTTTTTCACTTGGTTTTTTTTCAGTATTAATGCCTCCATTAATTATTATAAAATATTAGAAATTAGTAAAAATGAAGAAAGCTGTTCTAAGTGTGTCCAAAATTGACTGGTAGTGTAAGAGTACTACCATCATCAAACAAATCTGAAACTCACAATTCAAAAGTGTACCAAAAAGGCTGACTGACGCATTGGTTTTATACTTGAGCCATACACAAAATATTTTCACAAAACATCAGACACTTACCAAAAATATATATATTTCCATTGGCACAACAGTCTGATTTGTGCAGGGCATTAATGCATTCACAATAGCTTTCACATTGTGCTGTTATCATTTTGATACAACTTACTGTCTAATTAATACCTGCCTTCATTCGATACAGTCACAAAATGTTGATGGCATTCATTAAGAGAGCTTCAATATCTTAGAAAGGGGTTATTTTAGTTAGGTCTTATTATTTTAATGAATGCACAGTCTGATATGTGATGGCACCATAACTGCTGTGACATTCATTTATTACAGACAGCAGACCCATTGTAAATTCTTTATTTATCCCATTGTAATTATGATGTATATTGTTGGTGAACACCAAATATGCAATCTATATAAAGAAAGCCAAATATCTGGATCTATAAATATTTATTATTATAATAGTAGAAGCACTCGATCCCTTCTTCAATCATAGTAAAGACTATAGGAAACGTCAGGTGAAAAGCCAGTACTTTTTTAAGTGAAACAAAATTTGAAACCTGAAAGACTCTGCCTCTCTAAGATCCTCTTTTTATACCCAATCATGTTACTGACCTGTTGCCAATTAACCTCCAGCTGTTTCTTTTTTAGTAACACTTACTTTTCCAGCCTTTTGTTGCCCTCGTCCCAACATTTTTGAGATGTGTTGCGGCCATCAAATTCAAAATTACCTAATTTTTTTCCCCCTTAAAATTGTACATTTTAAGAACATTTTTGGAATTGGGGTTGTAAACAATATTGCCATAATAAAGGCCAATTATTTGCAGTAGTAACTCAGCTAGAGACCAAATGGTTTTTAAATTCTGTGGCTGCCAGACTGACACTGTTAGACTCTTCAGCAAAATCCTTATTCCTCAACTGTTCAGCCTGGATTGGATTCTGGCTTATTGTAAGTATGTATAAGTTTGCCCATAAAAACATCCACATCTGACCAACATTAATCAGTAAAAATAAATGTGTTAAGATAAAAATGAACCTTGCCTAGTAGCTTGTTATAGTAGTCAAATGCTGAATGGCACTCAAATACATATATTCAATACTCAAAATTAGAGTCACTTCCCCAGATTCTCCTGATTATTTTAAATTATTTTTATTACATATTACAGATTTGGTTTTTCAAAAAGGAGGAGCATGCAACACTTTTGTGAGGAATCTGGCCCCAAAAGTAGGACAAAATACTAGAACATAAGTGTACCCATGGGAAATTACCTGCTTTTTTGGGGGTTCGGGTAAAGGTTCCTTTCACAGTTCTGCAGTGGGAGTTGTCGCCCCCACATACTCCGCATTTATCTTCCTCCTTATCAGAACCAATCTCTTTATCACAGCCCACTTTCTGAAAGACATAAAGACAGCAGCAGCAGCAAAAAAATAAATTAAAATCAGATGTTACATATAACAATTTGAAGCCTCTCACAGATTGATATTATTAATAGTAGGCACAGATGACACAATGGTTCCACTGTTCTAAAAATTAAAACCAGAATAATATAGTTTGCTTGAGAAAGCTCATGATAATGTTATGACAAATTAGCAGATTGTTTCTTTTCAAAATTATTTTTATTCCCTGTCCAATGAAAATGCTTAAATCATCTGCACTAAAAATCAGTCCATTGTTCAAAGCAGTAATCATTTGTAGCATCAGCAGAGTTCTGATTACAATAATTTTTCATCCCTTTTTGCCTCTTTGTTGTTTTTCTTTCAGATTTTTTGGACAGGTGGAGTCAGGGGAGGTGTTTTCTGTTTCATCGAAGCTACAGCTTCACTGCAGGGTGTAAAATGAGTTAAAGAGCAAGGCTGTCAGCAGCTTACCACACATTCCCCCCGTACACAGATGCTGTAGGGATCCTTGTAGGAGCACCGAGTGCCATCATGCACCAGCTGCTTCATGTATGCCACATCGCTCATCTCCTTTGACTGGCAGTACAGGTGACATCTCTTGCTGGCTGGAGGAAAGTAAAAGGCACTGCTTAACCATTTTGTTCTGGTTCAGGTTAAAATGATTCCAATGTAGCCACATTCTGTGTGGCAGAATATCTAATAAACATGATGAATATTTTTTTAAATGACAATGATAATATGTTTAGGTCTTTTTTATGTAAGACAAACAAGATGAAATGAAAATATTAAATGGGTGGTCTTTGTGATTATGAAACAAAAATGATATTTCATGTCCTGAAATATTTCCTCCAACTCTTATTTGCAAACACAGGATTGTATTTTGAGTTAGCAAATTAATTTCAAAAGATACGCCAATATTTACTTTGGGAAAGTGATTCCAAATTCAAAGTTTATGCAGGTGCTTAAGTTAATTTCTTTTGGCAGAATGTATTGAACACCTGCAAGGTTGCCAGATTTTTTTATGTTGAGTTCTAAGACAGTGTTTTTCAATAGCGCAAGGACCACCAACTTTATAGAAAAGCACTTGCTTTTCTGTCAGGCGACATAAAATGCAGGGCATATATAAATGCAGGCTAAAGAAGCAGATGATGTTTTTTCAAACATAATACAATGTAACAGAAAAGCAAAAAACATATAAATGAGAAGATGACAGGCATTCAATAAAATCTTCTAATATGACTTTAGTATATTACTGATTTATTGCTACAAGAATATTCTTAAATTTGTAACAATATGACAACCTCCCTCATTATTTGGCTGTTTATAAATCAGCACTTGATCCAGCATGAACACATTTTTTAAACAATGAACTAGAAATACAACAGATGAAACGCCTAGTTGCATAAGTTCTGAGTATTGTTAATTCCTGTTAGTCTTGAATATGTTCTGTTCATTTGCGTTCTCTTTAGATTATCTTTTGGTTGTCATTTGATGCCTGATCATGTTATGATCCTTGTCTGTTCTACCATTTTGGATTTTGGACCCTAAATGTTCTCTTGGCTCCAATGTGTTTCAGGCATTAATATAGCTGATATGCTATTAGATCCCTAATAGATGTTAACTTTTTGAACTAAAGTTTGAGATTAAAATTTATTTGATTACCCTGTGGTTAACTGTGGCTCCTACAACAATCAAAAGTGCTGTTTATTGTGTACAATGTCTGTATAGATAATAAGAAAACTGCTGATCAGGGTTGCCAGGAAAAAGCATCCCAATGGACTCAGTGAAGTATTAAAACGCATAAATATACTTCATTTTGCTCCAGACTCCCAGGGCAGTATCCTTCACAACTAGTGGAGTATTCTAGTTTGCTTGTTCCCTTGCCAAGTACCAATACTAACATCATCACATTGCGACCCCATATGGGTAACTAATAAAAGGTTCCTGCTATGTCACATTTGTCCTCTTTCCAATTATTATCTTATCAGTAGTTAAGGAAGTGAATTCAAGACAGTAAGTACAGCCCTCTAAGCATTTGTTTCTTGCTTTTGTTATTGTTTAAATCTGTGCCCTCACCAGAGAGTGTGTTGACACACATGTGACAGTAATTCTAGCAGTTGACTTATTACTATTCTCACCACAGTTGATGCTGTACTTAGAACAGGCACATGGTCTATTTTTGTGTCAGTGTGAAGCAGCAGCATCCTGTAGGGGCTGAGCAGCTACTTTTAATATTTTATTTATTTATGAATTCAGAACTTCATATTCCAGTGAGCCATGTTTCTTTGTCACATTTTCCTGACAGTAACAGAAATAGGCAAAGATTGGATGCTCAGCACCTGGAATTGGAGCATCTTTAAAACGCTGGAACAAAGAGAATTGGGCAAGAGCTGCTTGTAGTAATGCAGCAGTTCAGTGAAGTGCAGCACACAGAGAAGCCTAGTACAGTGCCGCATGTAAAGTGACAGACCCTGATATACTCTCTGTGGCTGTTTCTCATTCTATAAACTTGAATAATGAGCCCACCTAGCACAGAGTGCTGACAACCCACCAATAATTTACACCTAATTTGCAGACAAAGTCACGTGGCCACCGGTAAGTAAAGTACATTGAACAGAATAGGTAATCAATTCTACTTCCCATATGTCCCTTCTGTTTGCACTTATTTCCTATTTTCTGCACAGTCTCACTTCAAATGCATATATATGAGGGCTAGAAGTGCATTTTACATGCTGCTGTCTGCATAGTCAGGCATGTCGGCACGATTTTGAAATGGTAGGAGGGTTCAGGGGCATGCACCCCTGAAAAGATTGTTTTAAAAATAAACCACTTAAATACTCATTTCTAATGACTTTTGGAAGCAGAATGTACTAATTAGTGTGATCGTAAGAGGGTATTTGCAGTGACAGAAGATTGAGAATACTCGGACTGGGGAGGGGAGATTATAAAGACTTGGGTGCACAGTCAGAGAGACGGACTATAATATAACTAGAAAAAAAATACTACGTACCATAAACTGCATAATATACTTTATTTAATAAAGGACCTTTTCCAGAATCACGACAGAAAATGAAAACACACAGTCTCCAACTCATAGCTCCAACTCACCAACAGTGGGAGCGATCCTCACACGATGGCGCCCCCGTCCCAAACATCAGACATGGTGTGACGTGAACTAGCTGGCTAATTGGTAGCTATCCATACAACTTACAAGCTCATCCTCCTCAGGCTTTTCTACTCCTATGACCTGCTGTTCATCCTCCTCTGTCCTCTTCCGCTTAAAATATTGTAGGATGCTCATCTCTGTGTGAACATTTTGACTAACATTACCATTAAATCGTTTATGGCCATGTAGCAATGTCACATACACACAATTTTGGTGTGCTAGCTCACTTGCAAACGTATGCATATTTGACAGTTTCATAGACTAAATAATTATTTCAACAACAAAACTGTCGATCAAAACTCAGCAATGAGTGGTAAATCTTTCATCTATACGTTAGTGTGCTCAGGAGCGTTTGAATGCTGTGTCGTAACCGCCCTCACCTCGGGATGCGAGGTTTTTTCCCACGGATAGTCACGGAATATTCGAGTCATCTCCAAATGAATCCATTCCGTTTTCATTACGTAAGAGCAGCCACCTCTATAAAAAGCCATACCAAGGTTTGTTTGTTACCTTGCAGTGACAGACACTTTGCTCTCGCCAAGCTTGGCAACAGGAAAACGCATTCAGCGAGCCCTAGCTTCTCGAGTCTGACCCCTGCGCTTATTATATCGAAAGTTCTTTTTTTTTAATTGAATTATGTTTCTAAAATTTGCGTAATGGATTCATTTGGAGACTGTCCAATTCAGAAATGCTCAAAGACAGGCAGGCAATGCAAAATAAAATTTGAGATTAGGAAAAAGTGGGGGGGACAAAAAGTAGATTTTGAAATCAAATTGAATTTTACTGATCTATAAATTGTGATAGTAACAGTTTTTTCCCTCTCTGCAATAGTATGAGAATTTGTATATAAGTATTCTCATCACTAATAGCAAACAAAAATGTATAATCCCATGTACAAAAGTCATTACACATGTATATTTACTGTAGTGAATCCTTTTCTCTGCCACTACATAAAGATTTAAAGTATTTCCACCATGCACCAATATGACATTATTGTCAAGGGATCAATATATAGGGACTTCCTGGTTTTCCTGAAGAGCTACAGGATATGAGTAAAGACAATTTTTCCTTTACCATTTTTCCACGTATTATTGTAAATGAACATCAGTACATAACAAAATACCTGGCTTCAGGTGTGATCCTTAGTAAGGCAGAAAGGTAGAGTCTAATACAGTATCTACTGTAGTCCAGGATACACAATAAAACTAGGCTTTCACTGTAACTAGGCACACAAACTCACCATCTGGGTGCTCATATGGGAGCCAGTGGTGTTTGGTGTTCTGGTACTCAAAGTGGGAGTTGCGGAGCTGACACTGCTGGGCTCTAAAGTCCTCAAAGTGCTTGGGGCAGTCATCTGTGTTGCACAGCTGAAACTCATAGTTGACCCCTGGGCAGTCCTGACCACCATTAGATGGACTGTGTTACAGAGTCAAAGGTAAGATCAGAAAATTAACACTGTGCAATTTGCTTGATTACATTCTAAAGGATTGAGTAAATAATTATCATTCTGTTTTAACCAGCAGTTAAAATGGGCGATTTTTAGCTTATCGAAGGCCACAATAAAATGAAAGAAGGCCCATCATTGTCTTTTCATTTTCCATTAAAACCACGCAAATAAATAGTCAACTGCAGAATTACTGACACCTGTCCAAAAATGAGCAAAAATGAATATATAGAACGAATAACGATTATTGTAGTAAAGGTTATAATGTGCATAAACATATGGGAACACTGTATAGTTTTGCACAACACTTTTTAAAATATAACATTTTTGCAAGTAGTGCAAATTTAAACTGGTTTCTAAATTAGTAGCTAGCCTACAACTAATATTGGCTGAAGAAAATATCAAGGTTGGAGATACTTGTAGAGGGATCATTGAGCACTGCTGTCTGCCAAATATTCTCAGGTTTGCTCATGTGAACTCACTGAAGGTTTCCAATGGGTTCAAACTGAGATGGTTATTGAAAAACATTATTAATTTGACCATTTCTGGATTGATTTAAATATATGTTCATACTGTAAATATTTTTTGTGAGTGCCAATAACAGGAACAAAATAAAAAGTCTCCATTTTTTAGTGCAAAATTTGAATAATTGTGTGTAATATTTATACATTTATTTTTGCCCATTGTCTTGAAGGGTGGGGTGCCAATAATTCTGCATTTGACTAAAAAGAGCTAATCAGTGCATTTCTGTGAATGTTATAGTTCTGTGAAACTAAACATACACTGGGTTGTTGCACTGACGTGTCCTGAAGCGTACGCCTGTCCCACAGGAGCGCGAGCATGAACCATACTTGGTCCACATACCCCAAGCTCCATCCTGCTTCACCTGGTTGGCATTTTTCCACATGCAATGACCTTTGTAGCACCACTAGAGAAAGGAGGAAGATTGTTTGATTTATCCTGAAACAAACAATAATAAAAAAAACAATATTACACATATGTGTTGGATTTACCTTTCCGGGCGCACATTCGGTGCCGTCCAGTGGTGGTCCCTTTTTAGTCTTGCAGAAATAAGGGTTGTCTGGATGGCTGCACCACAGCTGTTTGCAAGGATCAAATGTACGGAACTAACAGGAGAGAACAAGTGTAACACGTGATATGTAAGAGAAAGAGGAAATCAAGTGTCACTTATATTCCACAGCAGATGCCCAATCATTCTCCTTCTCAGTTCTGGAAAATTTGGCACTTATTCAATTCATCAGTCATTATCACTGACGCTCTGTGAAAATTATAGCACAATGGCATAGACAACTTTGTTCATTAAGCCACATTTTAAACACCAGTATGTACACTCGGGGCTCCAGGGATTGCAGTTGCACCATTAGAGGCATAAAGACACAAGGCCTGCTAATTGTGAGCAGTGAATATATTTTAAAAGAATCATACAAAAGTAGAACAAGTAACTCTACACAAACATTTTATCAAACATGCATACAGAAGGAAGTTCCCTCTATTTACACTTACAGATGTGCATATTTTGTATCCAACTCCAAAATCAAAACGACACTGCTCATCCATAGAGTAATTGATGCCAGGAAGTTCAGGGAGCTGTGGCCAGTCATGCTTGAATGGATCATCCAGTAAGCAGTCATAGGAACTGTGAGGAACCAATTTAAAATAACATCAGTTACAATTTGAGACACAATATATTATGTCTATTAGTACTAGAATCCTTTTTATGAAAGCAGTAGTTCTTAAAGACCAGTATAAGTGAATATGCATTGATTAGAATTGAAATAGGGCACAGTGAAGAGTCAAATGTATTAAGACTGCTTTCAAAGTAGTTTCACATTGAGGACTATTTGTAATGTGGGTTTCTGTCCTACATAGCGTTTTGGGTGCTTTTGATTTGCTTCCCGCCGGGCATTGCTCTGCTACCTGAATATGTCAGACAGGCATTGGATGTTTGACATAAGTAGCATGCAATTAGCCATTTGAAATCAGTTGGTGATGAGGACAAAACTTGTGCTTCACAATGTAATGGAATGATCAACAATAATTGAAAGATTGATTTGTTTGCTGCCCTATTTAACTGGTAGGGAGCAATAATTTTAAGGATAATGATGTTAATTTAATATCACATAATTTCATATTCTTCATTTGCATTAGGTAAATAAATCATTTTTAGAGTTCAATCATCATTATGTTTTGTGAGAGATCAGCCTAAGAGAGTTATTGAGAGTATCAGTAAAAAGTCATAAAATGACTGAGGTGAGATGGATGCAAGTGCAGTAAAGGTGGTTTATTTAAGGAGCAGGCAGACAAATCCCAAACATGAATGAAAGTCAGTAACAGGAAACAGGCAGAGGTCAGGTGATCTATGAACAATCACTGGCAATCCAAAATACACAAAGAAGGGTACAGAACAAGATGGAGAACTAGAATATTGCAACACAGAAAAGAAACGGCTCAGCAAAGTCAGGTGGGTACACACCGAATAATACTTTAAATACACACACTAATCAAAGGGCAAATTTAAAACAGGTGAGAGTAATCAGGGACCAATAACAGGACACATGTGTAGACAAGACAAAACAAAACAAAAACACATGTGGCAACATAAACAAACACGACAGTTGAGAGTAGTGTGCCATAGCACTGTAGGCTGCTTATGCACTGAGCACCTTTGCTCACAGCGCTTGCCACGAGGGGGAATGTGACAGATCCACCACCTTCAAACACCTCCCCTCTGGGTAAAATCTCCAAGTATAACCCAAAGCAGGCATTGTCCAGCATGTTGACATGGTGACAGAAGCAGGTGGTGGGTCGATGACCTCCTTGCTGGGATCTGGTGGCAGAGCTGGGATGAATTCACCGGTGCCCGGTGGTGGAGCTGGGACAGGCTTGCCAGTGTCAGATGGGCCTTAGACAGGCTCGCCAGGGTCAGGTCAGGTGGTGGGGCTGGGACAGGCTCGGGGTCAGGTGGCGGGGCTGGGACAGACTCACCGGGTCAGGTGAGGGAGCTATGGTGTTTTGGCAGGAGCAGGATGTTAATCAGCAGGCAAGGCCACACGTCAGCCTCTGGCTGGAGCCTTACCAGGGCCTATGCTTCCTCTTCATCTCCAGCCTTCCTCTCCTCATAGCAGCTCATGAACAGACAAGTGGGTTCGGCCAACAAGCTGGTCCTCCCCAATAAAATTTCTAAGTCAAGGTTAAACTCGGCCCACCCAAACACCACTCTCAGGAGGCATACAAACTCGGTTACGCTTCCTAGGCCTAGGTTTCTCGTGGTGAACAGGAGCTCTGCCCATTGGCATGCTTGGCTGGTGAGCTGAGGCAAAAAGAACCTCAGCCACTGTTATTCTTCAGGCTTGGGGTTCGACAGGCTCTCAAGATAAAATAGCCTCTGAAGCAGGAATAGTTCCGGAGGGCATTTGGTGAAATGGGGTGTCCAAGTGAGTCCAATTAAGTAATTTTTTCGAATATAATGCCGGCACGGTCATCCCAGCATAACGCCCCTCCCATCTTCCTGCTGCATCCCTGTTATGGGCAAAGTATTCTGTCATTTAATGGAAGGTGAGATGGATGCAAGTGCAGTAAAGGTGTTTTATTTAAGGATCAGGCAGACAAATCCAAAACTTGAATCAAACTCAGGAACAGGAAACAGTCCGAGGTCAGCCGATCTATGAACAATGATGGCAGGGATAATCCAAATTACACGAACAAGGGTACAGAACAAGAACCAGAATATTGCAACACAGAACAAAAAGTCAGGTGGGTACACACTGAACAATACTTCACACAGAATCAAGACACACAAGGGTTTAAATACACACACTAATCAAAGAGCAAACTGAAAATAGGTGAAAGTAATGGAGAAACACCAGACAACCAATGACAGGACATAGTTGGAGACAAGACATGAATCAAAACAAAAACAAGTGGCAACATAAACAAGCATGACAGTTTGGAGAAGTGTGCAGTAGTGCTGTGGGTTGCTTATGCGTGCTGAGCTGAGCGCTTGGAGTGAGGGGGAAATATGTGACAGATGACCTCAAATTCCATGATTTATTAAAACTGTGTCTCACTGAAGAACACTGCAGAATGTGTCATAATTCAGAATAAGGTGTATCAAATCAAGGCATAAACTGCCAGGTGACTTACAACAGCTTTGGAATCATTGTATTAAATTAGGAATAGGTCAGGATCATATTCCACAACTGAACCACTGAATAATGAAAATTTACTCTCCATATCCCATGTCCTAAAATAGCAATGAAATACTAATTGTGAGTACTGCAACATTAAACAAAACCTGGAATGTGGAAACTTGCATTAATTGACCTTATTCATTCAAATAATTATTATTGGCTTCAAAAACATTTAGAACCCCAACAAGATAAACTTTTGACAAAATAAGTTAAAACAAACAGGAATTCTAATTGGTTGATCAATATCAGCTTGTAAGACACACTGCTTCTGCTTATAATCTTCAAGAGTTTGCTAATTTGTTCCAGGGTGCTATAATATGAAACAAAATGGAAGTGGATTATTTTCCTATAAGAACACATCCCAAAGGAGTGTTATTCAACTTGTACCTTAGTGATTTGCCAAAGATTGCCAGAAAACTTCAGTATGTCAATAATCTTATGTTTTCTTTGCTAAGTAACCACAAAAAAATGTTTATCTACTTTATCATTTTCTTTACATTATGTGGCATGTCTGCCATACAAATCTCCTGTGGAATAATACAGATTAGTAGATTTCTTTTTTCTGAAAGTAGTCCCATGCTGCTCTGTTTTAAGAAAGAGTTTTTTTTTTGCAGCTACATTTAAAAAGGTTCTTTTATACTCGAGTTCCTTCATTGTCTTGAAGAAATTCCCACATAGAATGTTAAAAAGGAAAAAACAATCTTTTGACATTAAAGAACTTCCAGACATAAAGTATCTTGATGCAATCTTAATTACCCATTCATAAAAATATCAATATTGAAGCAAAATTTTCTAGCTAGAGATTATTTCACACAAAAAAAAGTATTTTAAGTCAGAGGTACAGTTATCTTCTTGCAGATGTGATTGTGTAGTAAGCTATTTTTTTGGGTTACATTCCTCATAATGAGACCATTCTTGGTCATAACATAAAACAATATAGTTTTTTTTTTTTTTTTTTACAGTTCTGATGATTGCATGTGCCACTATACAGGCCCTTCATGTTTAAAGATAAGAAAGGAGAGCAAGCGAGTGAGTGAGTGAGAGAGAGAGAAAGAGCTGATGACTTACTGAATGTATCTCTTCAGCTCTTGTCCACTGCACATGGACCAGTGATAGCGGTGGAAAGCAGCTTGCACCAGAGGGGCCATGACACTCCCCATGGCTGTCTCATCACCACAACGATTGCCCTGTCCATCATGCTCCATTCCCAGCCTAAAGACACAATGATGAGAGAGAATACAATCTGTGGTTTTGGCTACAAGCAAGTAAAAGTTATTTTGTTCGAGACCTTCTGCATCATTGCATGTGCTGATATATACAGTCCCATCTGAAACTATTGAAACAGCAAGGCCAATTCGTTTTGGTTTTTTTTTTTGCTATACACCAAGATGGATATGAGATGAGAGTTTAGGATTTCAACTTTTATTTCCTGGTATTTAAATCTAGATGTGTTAAATAACATAAAACATAAAACAGGCAAGAAAAAGTATAGGAACAGATAAGTCTTGAAATAAATGAAAGTAAATAACACTTAATATTTGGTTGCATATCCCTTGCCTGCATTAACTGCATCCAGCCTGTGATGCTTTTCCAGGCTTTTACCGCAGCTTCTTTCGGTTGCTTGTGCTGGGAGGTTTCTCCCTTCAGTCTCCTCTTCAGGAGGTGAAATGCAGCTCAATTGGGTTAAGGTTTGGTGATTGACTTGGCCAATCTAAAAATGTCCCCTGATAAAGTCCTATGTTGAGATGGCAGTGTGTTTTGGGTCATTGTCTTGCTGCATGATACAGTTACTCCTGATTACTTTGGATGCATTTCTCTGTAAACTGGCAGACAAAATGTTCCTGTAATCATCTGAATTCATTCTGCTGCTACCAACATGAGTTGAATGAGGATTTTTTCACATTATGAAGAGCAGTCATGCTAGGATACGTAATTACAATAAGTAATTATAATAAGTATAAGAATAAGTAATTAGTGTTTTGTCATTTTGTCATTGCAAATGACTGTTGGAAAACTGTTCCGGCTCCCAAAACAATAACTGAACACAGTGTCCAAAATATACAGTTGTGGAAATGCTGTACATTTAGTACAAGAAGATAATAAAAGGGCCTTACTTGCAGTTTCAAATAAATGGACATAAAAGTGGTATAACATGCCAAAGATTCTATATAAGCATTTATAAGCATGTCTTTGGTATATAGAAACAACAAGTGTTTATTTTCTTCTCATGAGAATTACATAATCGTCCATTTTAGATGTGCTAATACCAGATCCAGGGAATTAATGCAGGCAAGTATCTGGGGAAATTGTCTGTCTTTGTCTTGTGTGCACTGAAAATCAGGGTTAGGGTTAGGGGGAAGAGAGAAAGAAAAATAAAAGAAACAATGAAAGAAACAAAGAAAGAAAAGCTCTAATAAGTGCACACAGTAGGAAGAGATGGAGAAAATGATATGGATGACAGTGATTAATCTATGTGGGTAGTAAGGGAATTATAAGTGCTTGTGTGCACAAAGCGCTTTTATGCTTTATACACAGACATAATCTGACAGACGATATTATTCAACTGGGATTTTAAAGCGCCTTTGCAAAGAGCCTTCAAATAAATATATAAAACTGTCAGAACACAAGAGAGTACCATTGTTCTAAGGTGAAGACAATTCAATGTTGCATCCTCAAATTAGATTATGCTTTACACATAAGCACCATTATTATGCCCCAGCAGCATAATAATAATAATTATACAGTTAGTTATGTTCCACTATTTTGATTGGTCAAGAGGCGTTCGAAGAATGTTTATATTCTGGGTCAAGAGCCTGCAGGGCGAGTCTCTTAATCTAATCGTAGTAATGCCGATATTCAGTAGAAGTGTGCTCTTGCTCATGCAATACTGCTTAAATTGAATGTAAACAAAAAAAACCTTTAGCATCAAAAGGAACCCTTCTCTGAATTCATAATATTAACAATAAGCTAAAACTAAGTCGAACTGAGATAAGCAATTTTGAATCATAAAAAGGTAGTTTTCTGAGACAATGTTCATGAACTGTGTGCACTCCAGACTTTTAAAAACCTACACATGTCCAGTCTCGTGGGCAACTACGAAGGCGGAGGAGAAGCCATCCTCATGGTTCAGGGTGCAGCTGCGAACTGGATGGCACATCCCAGTGACAGGAGCATAGCCTGGGATGAGAGGGAACAAAAATAAACAAGAGTTAGGCTTATAAATAAAGCATATAAAAATGAAGAATATTTGGGTTCACTTGTGACATGATGTGAGCTGGTCCAGCTCATCTTATAAGTAGTTTCTGATTGGTGAGGGTTCTTATGACAAACTGATACTTATATACATATCTGACTTAAAATCTAGGGAATAGCTGAAGTGCACTTCAAGAGCAGGCTATGGACAATTTTCAGCATGTTTCCCTGTATAGAACATGTTTTCTTGAATAAGTAATAAGTTATAATTGCAGATAATTCACATTTATGCAAATCCGTTAACTAATTCAGTATATATAAAAGTATATATAAAAGTGGTTGCATAAATATTCACCCCCATTGCTGTGACACCCATACATAGTTTTCTTAAGAGCCATGGTTACAGCATCTAAATCTAAAGTTGCGAATTACATCATTAACACATTTTGTCAGTAGCTATGCTTATGACTCTAGTGGAATTACAGAGACTACCTCTTTTAATATTTCAATTCAATCCACAAGATTGACTTAAAATATAGAACAAAATCAAGATGCTGGAGTAAAACATCTGAAGTTTCTAGACACTGTACCCTGCAGTGTAGAATATATAAACATGAATTAGCTTGGCACAACTGCACAACTTACATGAGCATACACAGTCATCACAGTGTGAGAACGTGGGATAGATCTGTAAGTTGAGTCATTAATAAAGCAAAGTCTGACTATACTGTAACAGACAAAACTGCTGATATGATTACAGGAGTCTCCAGAAATGAAGTACACACTGCTGTTATATATGCAGCTATGCCTTAGACATCTAACAGTCTTAATGCCATGTGTAATCTGAATATGTGTCCAGCTGAAAAGCTGAACCTGAATGTAAGTAAATGAGTGTGTGCTAGCTCACTCTCCAGAGGAGCAGAAAACCTTCTTTACCGTGACCCTGGAGTCCCAGCCTTACACAATATTCAAATATTTGACCCATTATTTGACAGAATATTCAAAAAACATTCAACAGTTGCAGCTGTAAATTCAACCATTTATCAAATGAAAATGTATTTTCTTTCTTTCATTGCAAAACCAGTGTTTCTTTCCAATAATAAAAAGACAACAGGAAATGATTTGGAAGCATGAGAAAAAACAGAACACTACCCATAAAAAAATGGCTCATTACTCCTGCAATTTAGAGCCAGATATCAAACTGCTCTTTGTTGACTCAGTGATGAGTATATTCTGAGTCATGTCACACTGTGAGAATTTAATCATTGAGAGATTACCAGCCTTATATATCACAAAATAATATACCAAAAATGATGTGTTGCAGGGTGATGGCTCTGTAATACAGCAATCAGTGCAGGAAGCACTGCACACAAATTGATATTTAACTGTATAACTCAACTGTGTAAGTGTAGAGGGGCACGTTATCAGTTATGATTTCGGTGACAATAAAGTCAGGTCCTTTGAACTTTTGTGGGACTTTCAGAGTAATTTAAATTTACAGTACTGTCCATGATTTTATTAAAGCACTTGAAAGAAATATTTCATGTGACTGGAGCAGGACCATAAAAGTCAGAAAATATATTTGTGCACTTATTATTGGAGGGAAAAAAATTCAGTGAATGTCAGAGAGAGTGATGAATGAATCACAATGAATACTGTGACAAAATATCACAATGAAAAATGTGACAAAATTCACTTAAGAGAAAAGAGGGATGTAAAAAATGCATTTGTTACTGTTGTCTGTTTGGTTGTTAAAAATGAATTGGAGAATTATTTATAAATGCTGAAAATTTTAGTAATTCAAAATGCTAAAAGTGTAAACATATCAGCTAGTGCTGGGCGATAAAACAATCTCGTTTTTTATCACTATATTTTTTTCCTCGAAAGCGTAGATAAGCTGAGAGTATTCAAATTCAATAAACTTTAATTTCTATTTTCCCATCTAGCCTCTAAAATAGCTAAGATTCCATAGAAATCTTAGCCATTCCGTAAGGTTGGTGCAAAGTCAGGCTGCATGCTCAGCTGCACACCCCCACTTGAGGAAATCGCATCTAAACAACAGTAGCAATCTACAGAAAGATGGCAAGCATGGAGAGGCCTGAGAGGCAAAGTGAAAACAAGATAAGTCATCTGCTCTTGATGACATTGTTCCAGAGAAAAGCCACAGCACTATCGGGTTGGATATCTAAAGTATGACAAGGAGCAGTTATAACATTACAGTTTTACAAGAAATAGTGTAGACGCTCCAAATCAGTGTTATGGGATAGAGACTGACTGGCACACACTGTATGAGAACAATTTTCTTTCAGCACAAGTAAATTTTTGGCCCATATTGCCCAGCTCATCAATTTCTGACCAAAAGATAAACATGTTCAGTGCTGGTTTTCTCTCATCTTTTCTCATTCTCTTTAACCCTTTTTCAACCTGCAGTTGGCTTCCTATTCGATATACAGTGTAATCATCAAAAATGATGATTTGGCTTAGTGACAAATTGTTAATTACTAGAAGGGAATTGCATGGGCAGAAGTATGTGGACACCTGTCCATCACAAAAATATGAGCTTGTTGAATGTCCCATTACAAAACCATAGGCATAGATGTGGAATTGGTCCTCCATTTGCTGCTATAACAGCCTCCACTCTTCTTGGAATGCTTTCAATTGATTTTGGAACATGGGGATCTGTGAAGCATTAGTGAGGTCAGGCACTGATGCCTGGTGAGAAGGCCTTGCTTTTCGTCAGTATTCCAATTCATCTCAAAAGTGTTCAGTGGGGTTGCGGTCCAGGATCTTTGCAGGCCAAGTTCACTCCAGCCTTGGCAAACCGTGTCTTCATGGACCTAGCTTTGCATATAGGGGCATTGTCATGCAGGAACAGGTTTGGGCCTATTAGTTCCAATGAAGAGAAATCTTACTGTTACAGCATACAAAAATGTCTGGGTTAACCTATGTAACCTGTTCCCTGAGAAGGGAATGAAACGTTGTGTGAGCTTCACGCTATGGTAAGCGCCCTCATGAGTGACCAGCATCTGAAGCTTGTTTAACATCATGCCTGCCGTGATCAGATGACGTGGCAATTAAGCACATCGCGTGATATGAAAACGGCAAATGTGAACCGTGCCATCAGCCTCTATTATCTGAAGTAAAGACGCAAGTCACAGGCATGCCCCAGTATGACAAAGCTATGCAACTTCTCCTTCCCTTCTCAGGGAACAAGGTAAATGCGGAACCCAGACGTTCTCTTTCAAAGGGAACTCAACGTTGTGTGAGTTTCACACTGTGGGAATGAGAATACCCACTCTGTCATTCTGAGGGTATGGCCTGTTCAAAAAGATCTGAGTCCGAGGGTCACTGAAAGACACTCGAACCCAGGGTGAAATGTATATCCAGGCTGTAATATCAAATGAATGTGTGCGGCGTAGACCACCCCGCCGCAGCACACACATCCTGTATGAGTGTATGGACAAAGCCTTCAAGGAGGTGCACCCCCTAGTGGAATGAGCCCTTATGCACAGAGTCGTAGCAAGACCACGAGCCTCATAATCAATAGATATTGCTTCCACTATCCAATTAGAGATATGCTGCTTCGACACAGCATCACCTCTACTGTCGCTGCCAAAGCAGACCAGCAGCTGCTCCAACTTACGCCACTGCCTGGAGGGGTAGATGTAAGTACAGAGAGTCCTTACTGGACACAGTAGGTGCACTTTCTCTTGTTCCAGTGTGAGGAACAGAGGAGGGCAGAAAGCCTGCAGCACTACTGGTGGGCAGCAGATTTTAGGAGTATATTTTAGGGCAGCAGCATTTTAGGAATATAATCCGGCCTAGGATATAGGAAGACCTTAGCTAATCCAGGGGCAGAGTCATGGCAGGAAGGGGCAAGAGAGCTGTCAGGGCCAGCAGAAGAGTTACCTTTAGAGTCAGAAGCTTCTCAGAGGCTCAGAGACTCTAAGGGCTCAAATGGGGAACCTGACCGTTCTGCAGATGGGCCTCAGCCACATAAAGCTCGAAGTTAGAGGATGTTGCCCCACAGAGGCTCCATCAATGGGGCATGGCTGGTCAAAATGGCAGCCATGTAGAACCTGATTGTAGAAGAAGCCAACCCTGCTGAGAAACGTCCTTGTAAGAACTCCAGGACTGTAGCTATTGCGCAGTTTACTGGGTCTAGCTGATGTTCCTCACACCACAAGACATAAAGTCGCCACTTAAGCGTATATAATTTCCTCGTGGATGGTGCTCTAGCATTCAACATGGTCTATACAACCGCCGTTTTGAAACCAGAATCAATGAGCTGGTGCCTCTCAGGGGCCAGACACACAGTTTCCATAGTTCCGGCCGAGGGTGATAAATCAGTCCTCCAAATTGAGACAGTAGATCTCTGCAGATGGGAACCTCCCAAGGAGTGCCATCTAGCAGGGATATTATCTCTGAGAACCATATTCGAATTGGCCAATAAGGTGCTACTCGCAGCAGACGTAGACAGTCTTGGCGAACTCTCGCTAGAACTTGTGGGAGAAGAGCGATCGGGAGAAAAGCCTACAGATGTGACCTCAGCCACGTGTGAGGAGTAAGGGCCAAACACAGCGGCAGTGTGTTGTCTCCTCAGAGGCGAACACATCCTCTTCCGCTTGGCCGAGCCTCCACCATATGGACTCCACCACTTGAGGATGAAGCTTCCAACTCCCGGGCCTCAGCCACTGCCTTGACAGAATGACTTCCTCCACATTCTGGCTGCCCGGAATGTACATTGCACTCACTGACAAGAATTTTCCCTCTGCCCAGAGAAGAATTAGTTGCGCCTGCATGAACAGGGGGCGCAAACGTAACCCTCCCTGGTAGTGATTTATGAGACCACCGCTGTGTTGTCTGTCACAATTAACACATGGTGACCTCTTAATTGGGGAAGAAATAATTTCAATGCTAGAAATACAGCCCGTATTTCTAGGCAATTTATATACCACTCCAGATGAAGACCAATCCAAAGACCGCGAGCTGGACAGCCATCTAAGACCGTGCCCCAGCCTGTGAGGGAGGCATCTGTAATTACCGTCTTGCGATAAGGAGACACCCCTAGAGTGTGACCCGAGGCTAGAAACCGGGGACACCTCCAAATTCTCAGAACACGTAGGCATCGCCGCATGACACTGATTACTCACAGAGGTTTCGTCCACCACTAAAACGGTTTCATGCAGAATAGGCCCAATGGTATGACCTTGGCTGCTGCTGCCATAAGCCCCAACAGTCTCCCGTCGAGACTGGGGGGGATGCCCAGACCCAGCTTTATCTTGCTCAATGTTGACAGGATTGACCCAACACATGTTGGGGATAGAAACGCCCTCATCATAGTAGAATCCCATATAAAACGGAGAAATGTTGTCTTCTGCATTGGGGAAAGCATACTTTACTTGAGGTGCAACCTGAGCCCCAAGCTCCTCATGTGGACGAGAAAAACATCTCGATGTTGAAGTGCCAGTTCCCTGGATCGTGCTAGAATTAACCAGTCATCCAGGTAATTTAGTACATGGATGCCCTGAAGTCGCAAATGAGCCAGAGCAGCATCCATGCACTTTATGATGGTGCGAGGGGATAAAGCTAGCCCGAAGGGAAGACTCCAATATTGGTATGCACTGCCTCCAAACGCGAACCTCAGGAACTTCCTGTGACTGGACAATATTTCTATGTGGAAATATGCATTTTAGATCTATCGTCACAAACCAGTCCTCGAACTGAATCTGTGGAACGATAAGTTTGAGCATCTTCATCTTGAACCTGTATGTCTGAAGAGTACGGTTCAGATGACTCAGATCGCCAATCTTTTTTGCAGACCAGGAAATAACGGCTGTAAAAACCTCCCTGCCTCATATATATGTACAGTATCTCACAAAAGTGAGTACACCCCTCACATTTTTGTAAATATTTGATTATAACTTTTCATGTGACAACACT
>JANDJT010000124.1:8247420-8266715 GCA_024331685.1 Stegophilus panzeri
ATTTAGCCTTTTTTCATTCGTAAAAAAAAAAAAAAAAAAAACACTATTAAAAAGTCTAATATTTTGAGATACTGGATTTTTTATTTCCATGAGCTATAAGCCATAATCATCAAGGTTAAAAAAAAGGCTTGAAATATTTCACTTTATGTGTAATGAATTTAGAATATCTGAAAGTTCCACTTTTTGAATTCAATTATGGGAAAAAATGAACATTTTCACGACATTCAAATTTTTTGAGATGCACCTGTATGTTGATCCCTTTTTTATCATACCTTTTATGAAAAAAGAAAAGTTTCAGAATACACAGTGTATGTAGAATAAGAATGTTCTTAGTTGTTTAATGTACTACAGTATTTTTTTTTTTTTATATTTGGATCCTTGATTTTTTATTTTTAGACTTTGTGTAATTAAACAAGTAGAAACTAGTAGTAATTTTCCAAAATAATTTGACGAAAAACTGAATGAACGTCTTATTTTTGTGTGTATTTTTGTTCTTATTTTCAGGAAGAAAAAAAAATTCTAAAAAATGTATGGTGGTTTCCCACTTTCATTTAGAAATGACAGTGTATGCAACATGCATGGACCTAGCAGCAATCTGATCAATTTATAGAAACCCGCACTGCAATCACTGTCTAAGCAGCTCATTTCGACTACACTTGATTTCCACCTTGGAAAGTCTATTCAACTAAAATGAGGACACACTTTCCGACAGCACAGTCCTTTGAGAGACTGCAGCCCAAGGCTGTCACACAACTTCTGTGCAGATATGGAAACTCTCAAATGCATATAAGTAAAATTCTTCTTTTTATCATGAGCAGATGTGACTTTACAGGAACACATCATAGGAATCATATTTTCTAATGCAAAAAAATGACAGTGCAGTTTTGAAGACACGTGGCCTAATTTTAGATTATTCAAGATTTCTCTACTTTAAAGTACTAATTCAGTCAGTAATGTCAATGTTGTTATTGAGTGAAAGCTAATGTTAGAAGACCATAGAAGCATTTTCTCATTAAAAAAAAAACTAACTGGGCTCACACACAATTAACTACACTGGAGTGCCATTATAACTATACATAATGCAGTACCAGGAAGGGTCTCTATAAAAAAGCATGGCATGAATGAACGGAACAGATTTAGATCTTCAGTGCTCTACAAGGAGGGGAGAACAAGTAGGAGGAGGTGTTTATAGGTGTGGCTACAGACTAATAATGAAAGGGCCCCAGTGTTGAGCAAGTAATACAGAGGTCCTTTAAACACAGCTATTTTTCCTTCTTAGCTAAGAGGCTGCTCAGAGTCGGGAGGCACAGAGTCTCTAAGGCCCCTGGAACAGTCTCTAAGGCTCCTCTAAGGCACCTATTCCACACGTCAGAATTTTTGTGCTGATATTGATGCATCTTTTGGATCATTGTTACGCTGGAAGATCATGGTCCATGGTACATTTTATTCTTTCTGGTAGAGGCAGTCAGGTTTTCATTTAATACCTGTTAATATTTGATAGTGTTCATCATGCCACGTATCCTAACAAAATGTCTAGGTCCTCTAGCAGAAAAACAGCCCCAAAACATTAAAGAGCCACCACCATATTTAACCATGGGCATGAGGTAATTTTCCATATGGCTACCTCTCTGTGTGCATTAAAATACCTCTGGTGTTGTCTGGAATAGCCTCCTAGCTCCCTCGCAACCCTGTGTAGGATGAGCAGTATGGAAAAATGTTGGATGGATGGACAGAGCAAGGACGAGGAAAGAAAGCTTATAATTTTATATTAAACGATACAACCACTACAGCACAATGCTGACAGAGGTCATGCTGCAATGTTTCAAAACATGCATCTTTTAGAGAGCAAAACAAGTCCATAGCTATCAAAATGAGCCAAACTACACGTCACTTTATTAGGAAAACCATACTAACACTAGGTAGGACCCTCATTTGCTATCAGAACAGCCTCAAGTAATCATGGCATGGATTTCACAATGTGTTGACATGATTGAAACACATAATTGCTCCAGGTCGTCATGAGAATCTCCTGTTCTACCACATCCCAAAAATGCTCTACTGGATTCCAGTCTGGTCACTGGGGAGGCCAACGGAGTACACTAAACTCGGTGTCATGTTCATATAGTCTGTCTGAGATGACTTGTGCTTTGTAATATCAGATACCATGCCACAGTTGAAGTCACTGTGATCGCATATTTCCCCAATCCCATCTTTAATGTGAACATTAACTGAAGCTCTCTGTATCTGCATGATTTTATGCATTGCACCGTTGCCACATGACTAGCTGACTCACATAATGGCATGTGCAGGTGTACAGGTTTTCCTAATAAAGTAGATACTAGGATATCCACTTTGTTGGTTATTAGATTCATCAGCAGCAACAAGTAGTTAACATGCCGTCAGAAAAAAGTACTGGCAGTTATTATCAGAGCAAGCAGAAGTGCAAAGCAAGTGAGTGGGGACTTTACTGTCAAATCAGCAGGGATGAGGCCATATATCAAAGCAGTCTCTGGGACAGTGATAAGTCTCACATCTCTGGAAAACTGAACTGATAACACAATAGCACAGAGATGATTACAAAGCCTCAACAACACCTCCAATTCCTGAGGTGATTAAGGAGGTGTGAGCTAGCTGGTTATGTGCTAACATTGACCAATCAAATGTGTCCTGACAGAAATGATCACTGTCTGACAAAGCAACATATCAAGTCACACAAACAATTACAGTTTTTTCTGTTACCAAAAATCGATTCAAACTAAATGGATCTCTGCAGCAAGAAAATGGGTGTAAGCTAAATCTGTCCCTAGGTGGCATGTTGGCTCGGTAGGTAGCATAGTTGCCGCACAGCTCACAGTTTGATCCTAAGCTCAGGTACTATCTTTGCAGAGTTTTGCCTGTTCAACCCATATGCACATGAGTTTCCTCCTGGTTCTCTTCCTGGCTAGGTGGGTCACCTACCCTAAATTGCCCCTATTATGAATATGTCTGAGTGCATGATGCCCTGTGATGAATGGTATCCGATCTGATCCAGAGTGCATGCTTACCTCACACCCACCATGAACCTGACCATGATAAAGCAATTACTACAGATAAGTAAATATATAAATGATGAGTCACCCTGACTGTGGATTTATTTTCCCAAATTGGGCTGACTTACCAGCTGCATACATTCAAACCACCATCTTGACCAGCTCAGCCTGTGTTTTGTCGCTAAAAGTAATTTAGGTGTCCAAGTATTTATCAAATTTATAGCAAACGATTTTGCACTAATGGCATTATATATAATTTATTATGACTGCATGCAACCCATCAGCCATCGCATGTGGTTTAAATAAGACAGGTTCCACGTGCACGCCCTAAGCAGGTTCTAATCACTGGCACCTGATCTTGAACACCTGATTCAAATATTATGGATTTGAAGGTGTGATAAATGTAGGGGTGTACTTATTTTTTCTGACTGATCTGGGTTTTTTGTTCATTTAAATTGTGAAAACTACTACAAAATGTCGATTTTATGTGTTATTTGATACAGTGTATCAACTTTATTAATAGGCACTGTTTCAAATAGGATCAAAAGTTTGTTTATCCAAATATGTCAAAAATTTTTCCATGGAGTGTACTTATTTTTTCACATGACTGTATGACCAGTTCCTGTATACCAGTAAACACATTAGAAGAAAGCCATTCTCTTTACACCTCTCCTTTTGTCAGTAATGTTGTTGGTGAGGTGGATTGTAATTGTGTTAGCTCAGTTGCGTGGAAGTTGCAGTGGTCAACTAATTCAAATGAGGGCTTCAAGCAATAAGGATCAATCCATTCTGGCTTATTAGAGACCCAGTAAAAATGCTTATGTTTGAGAAACTCGGCAATCAAACCCTGGCAGTGGTCTATTTTCACTGTGCCTTACAAAGGGGTTGGAGGGTCAGCAGGAGACTCCTATTGCCACAATCAATAGGAGTTTTGCTTTTTGTTTTTCTCAGAAACGACTGGAATAACAAAGTATAGTAGGATAAGTGCTAGAAAATATGAGCCTGGAATGATAAGCATGGTGTACATGCTGGCATGTGATCAGCAAGTCATTAGTGGACAGTCCATTAAACACCACGGTATGCCTTGGTTCAAAGACAGATATGTGCATAGTACAGGAGGGACATCTACTGGAAAAAGCCATTTTCAAACAAGTAGAGCAAAGTCAATTATCTTCACCAAGATTATTAGCTTATTTTCCAGAAAGCTATGTAAATGCAAATCTGTTTAACACAAAGGGAGCAAAACCACAGAGTATGTCTTTGCAAATAATACGTAATTTTTTGAAAGAATCTTACTTCCCCTTGATGAATGGCGTGGTTTATAATTTTGTTTTTGGGAAAGCTCTATGCTTTAAATGACAAGCCTCTGTCATGCTTCCAAACTGCATCTTATAAAAAATGCTTAAAACTTGTTATAGCCCGGTAAATAAACACAATATATTTAGTCCCATAAAGCAACTAAACTGAACTCAAAGACATAGGTTAACTGTACTAACTGACATCACTGCCACTAAATTGAGACAAACATGTTTCATATAAGGCCAATCTATAAACAGGAACAATTTAATTCCATGTGAGGAGGGAAATACCAACCGCCTTTTAATCTTGAGTTTGAAGTTATTGTATAGAGTAGTTGGAGTACAATTATTCATTTTTGTGTGTGTGTGGAGGGGGCTCAGGGGTGAATTGGGGTTATTATTTGTAAGCCTTTCATACTTGACAAGACTCACAATGTTCATGAGGGTGAGCAAGTAGTTCTGTACATGCTCCTTTCCATGAAAGCGCACCACAGAGTCGTCGACGCCAAGAAGCACCTCAATGTTGTAGTCATCGTCTCCGGCGTGTCTGCGTCTCCTGGATGTGTGGTTCACTTGTTTGGCAATGTTGTCTAGTGCCTTTGGAACACTGATTTCTGGCTCTGTGAAAAAAATGAGTAAATGTGTTAGAAAAAAAAATTGCATGATGAGTCACAAAGGTTAAATCTTGCTTATTACAAGTTGCTTCAGGAGAAAAGTTTCTCTGATTCACCCAGATAAATGAACCTCTCTTTGGAATATAAGTAAGTGGATGATATCGAAGAATGACAAAAATCAGCCCTGCGAGTGCTTCACATAATTCACCAGTCTATAGGGCACTGTCCTTCATAAGCATGGGCACTAAGGTAAACATCTCGAGTGGCTCGTGGTTTGGGTTTTAACTCTACAGAGTGGGGATTGTGAGGCACATTCCTCCGCTCGTGCATCCCATCATTATATACGCATTCTTGCTCTGCCTGCCTCCCAAAAGAGTAAACATCATTTCTGAGGTTCCACTTCAAAGAAGCACAGGACTTCCCCCTGCACTCAAGACTCACAGCCTGTGTGTGTGCTTTGTGCATGTGTCCCTGCTCAAGCAACCTGGCCCGCTCTGGTTCAGCAACTTGTTCCTTTGGGGGTTTCTCAGCTGGCGCAACAGAGAAGTAAAGATAGCGCACAGATGGAAAAGATGCCCAGCCAGTCGACACTGGCTTCTAGAAATTAATACTGATGGCAGATGGCATGGGCAGAGTGCCCGGCGATAGAAATGTACCATGCACGTGCTGAAAGTAGCTGGGTTTCACTGGTGCATCAAAATGACACACTCCAACACACGTGCTAGTGATGTTTGGTCTTAAAATATGTGCTTACTCATAATTTTATTGACGGATGGAGCTTAAATCCAAGCTAATTGTACCATTTGGGACGCAATTTTTATGAATATACAGTATATCACTTCTGATGCCAAAAGAAGAACAAGGTAAACGTTAAAAAGTTAAACAATGTGGGACTGGATTTAATTTTGTTCATGCTGTTTTATTTACCATTGGAAAATGGGGGTTGATTGGCTTCCCGCACATAAAACCCCAGATTAACAAGCCTCTCTTTGAAGGGCAAAGCTTGGTGTTTTTCCTGCCTACTACAATCAGCAATTAACATTGAACAGCATATTAACAAAAAGTAAAGGAGGAGGTAAAAGATGCAGTATGAGGCAGTTTACATGGCGTCTTTTTAAGACATGGCACTGGGAAATGAAGGCAAAAGCAGCGGTTTACAGCAGCATTTGCTACTGGAGCACTTTATAAGCATGCAGATGCACCACTGTTAATGTAACAAGCTGAGTTGGCAAACTGTAATCTCCATAGGTTGGAGTGAAACCATAGGGGGTTTTGCTGGAGGCATTTATTTAGTGCTTTAGTTACATGAATTAGGTGCATTATAAAGCTTTTTCTTTTTTTCAGGCTTTGTAGGCTTAGACCCACATGCTGATCTCCAAAACTCTGTACATTTGCAAACCTCCACAATAATCCTGTTAAGATAAACACACCAACCCAATGAAGATTATTTCACAGAGTCTCATCTACTGACACTCAATAGACACTCATCTCTGACACTTATCTCTGGTATTTAAACACTGTGCTTTAAGATCTGCCTTTTCACATCAGAGGTACACACCAAAAGTGACACACCAAAATTACAGTGGCATTTTCACACCAAACCCCACAGTTTCAACTCAGACCTTTAAATCTCTCGGGATCAGTATTACACAGAGCTTTCGCATTCTCTGATATTTTCTTCATGCCAGAGTCAATGCTTGACCCATGATGCTATGGTCACTAAAGCTGTTCAATCACCTTTTATGCATAATTCAGGAAGTGTTTTGGTGCTTTCTGACTGCTGATGACAAGAGTTGTCACTTTTCTGAATGGAGGAAGGTATGCATGTTTGTCCACAAGGACAATGTCACAGGGACATGGTTGTTTGCTTCAGGCTGTTACCCAAAATGGATGTTAATATTTTCTTTGAAGAAATTTACTTTAATATTCACATTGTGAGATTAATCAAATTAACCTCAACCTTTATCCATTTTTACCAATGGTGCTAATAATCTGTGTCAGGGATCCTCCTGCAGGACAATGATCCAAATTAGGTATCCACATTTATACAAAACTGCTTCAGTTACCATAGAATCAATCTTTAGACATGACCATCCCAGACCTCTGACCTACACCCCACTGAAAACCAGTGGCGTGAAGCGAAGAGGAGAATCTACAAGAACCTAACACTCTGGAAGAATTCTATATTGCAGAGTGAGCTCAGATTAAAAGCTCTGCGTTATCAAATCTCATCAAAACATTATAGGAGAAGACTCTGTGTTGTTATGCTGGCAACGTGAGGTTGGGCAAATGCATTAAGTTAATTATCCACAAAGAAATTTTTCATAACCCTTTTACCCATATTTACCAAAGATATCAATTCTGGAGCAGACAATCTGTAGCACATAAAATATGCACATATGATAATTATGTGAAAGAGTAAAAAAAAATAAAAAAACATACAACACAAAAATACTGAGGTAAATACAAATTTACCTGAACTAATTCTGAACTGGCGCTGTGAAGTGAGCTGGCAGTTCACACATGTCACACTCATTTAATTAATTTTTTCGGAGGCTCTGACAGGAAACTTGACGTCCTTTTTTTTTAAATGCACTCAAGCTGTCAGCGATGGGACAACTGAATCTCCATGAAACCAGACAGCATCATTTTGTGGAGTCGAGAGATGAGAAAGGTAAACCCACCCTCATGCATTGTTGCTTATGCTTTATAAAGTGGAGTCATTAGATTTAGCTGTCTGAGGCCAACCTGGCAACGAGCTCCAAAACCAAAAGTACAAGGAGGTACAGTTAATGTAGGGTACAATAAAAAGATACTGGGCCTTCAGTGGAAAGCTTAGAAAACTGATTTTCACATGCTGCCCAAAAAAACATGAGCGAGTGAGCTCTATAGAGTCTAGAGGATGATAGGCTGTTTCATTTCTGGACAGCAACAGAAATGAAAAAATGGCAGGTTGTGCCATTGTTTTCTTCTTTTGAGCCCTGAGGTATTGCAGGGATCACATGGTTGACAAGACGCCATAACTAGCCAAATATATCTGCTCCCACAGAATGCGTGCACACACACACACACACACACACACACACACACACAAAGGCTTGGTATTTTCTAGACCTTCCACTTCTCAAATCAAAAACAGATGTGGCCCTATTGATGGAAATGCAGCAAGGTCTTAATATTGAGCTTTGTCTAAAGCAAACCAGGTGTTCTACAAAAAAAGCCCTTACTAAAAAAGCAAACAAAATCCTTACTACAAATTTCTGGAAAAAAAAAAAACACTTTAGGATATTTGGTATTAAGAGAAATCTGGTTCCGATATCCAGGGAGGATGTGAAATTTCTTATGCTTCAACATAGAGATCTGCATCAAAAGGAAATGCGGAGGAAATCCTGGTGCCTGTGGAAAAAAACAAACGTCCTGACAGACACTGGCAAGTATTATATCAAACCATACTAACCACTAATCTAAACCACATACAAATGCCCTGAAATTATCTTCAGCTTCAGACTTCACTGAGAGCCTTCCAACCTTCAGATTAAAACTCTTACATCAGTGAAAAAAATCACAAGATATACAGATTCTTGTTCGCCAAAATTCAGTTAATGTTCACATCAAACATTAGAATTCGGGAAAAACTATCATCTCAGTGACTTTGACTATGGCATGGCTGTTGGTGTCAGGCAGGTTGGTTTGAGCATTTCAGAAACTGCTGATCCCCTCAGATTTTCACACACAATCAGAAATAATGCAATCCTCCAGTTTTACTAATAATCAATCTGAGGACTATAATATGCAGTGACAATGCCATTGTCCTCAGGACTAGGAATTTTAGGAATGCCTCTTTTTATCACCAATGTATCTAAAACTGACAGCGCATGCACCGACAGTGAAGAAGAAGAGCATTGTGGTATGGTAATAAAGCACTTCCTGCTTCACTGCCAGATGGCATGGCTGTGAGGTGATTCAATGGAACAAATGCTCAAATGCTTATAGCTCAACTGGCCTGCTCTGATACACTGAAGTGATGACACATGCTCAAGGTTGTCTCTATTTTTCAGGCCAGAACTATAGAGATTATAACTATATTCCATGGAAAGTATTTATCAGGCAGTTATTACACCTAATTTTTGTAGGAAAGTATGGCAAGCACAGTGACTGTGTAATTCATGATTGATGATTCGCACACAATTAATTTAAGTGCATAAGTGCAAACTCTAGTTAGATGAATGCCAATGCATCACACATTGGATAAAATTTTCCCTTGTTGATGCCTTAGGTTTATGTATAAAGTAGAAAAATGAAGGCGTTCATATTTGGAATCATGCTCTGTTATTCTGACAGTGAGCATATGCTTGGCTAAAGCTGGCTTGACTAGTGGTTCCAATTAAAGCTTGAGAATATGTGCATCATCCTCATGGTCTTCCTCTAAGGCACCACAAGCAGGCCTTTCCAATGGATTTTGTATCATCAAAAATCACTGGCTGTTTATCAAAGCTTACAGTGCAGTATGTGCCTTCGTGAACTATACAGAGTGTACATCACATACACACTCACTCATTGGTCTCACTGGACATCAATAATGTATGTGATCACAAATAACGCTTTGAAAGGATAGAAGGGAGGGCTTTTATTTCCCCAACATGGGGATCAGCATTAGGTCAGGGCACATGAAAACCAGACCCTGGGCCATCGCTATCTTCACAGACTATTTAATCCACATAGCTAAGGTTGTGGGGGATAAAAAAAGGAAAAACATAGGCTTTTCCTATGATGTTAAGTAACACATTGGTTTATGGCTGCCTTTTAAGATGCTGCAATACGTGCACCCAAGATGCCGGTCATTTTGTGCTTGCATAACTATAAAATAGTACCAGCAATTTATGAGTGCAAAATATCTCAAGGTCCACTTGCAGTAAGGCTACAATCCAACATGTCACATTTAATAAGTAAGAAGGACATGGAACATTTTCTCTACAATGAGTACTAAGCAAATCCGCCAAAGATTCCTGCGTGACCTTCGGGAAAGCTTTCAATTTTCACGTCATTGTTAATTATTATTTATTTATTTATTAAACACAAATAGAATGATTCTTATTTACCATAAGCATTAAATGCACTTGACAGCAATCTGTCCTTCTTTGTTTAGAAGGATCTCTGAGAAAGCTTCAATAAACACTGCAGCACAAGTTGATGAAGGTTTTATGACGCTCATAAAACTCTGCTGCTTTCTTAACTCTTGCCTTTTTATTGTAACTGAGCCATAATGGGGCTTCAACAAAAGCTGACGGTCATATCTTTCTTCCTCTTTCTGGCTCACATGCATTAATGTGATTCATGTGTCAGAGGCTGGTTCCAATATGATAATGAGGGATAGTAAAGACTTAAGGTGATGCCATTATTCACAATCAAGTCCCTTGCCATCACAATGGTTCACTTCCTAATTGTGTGCCATTACTTGGTCATTCCCTAAAGTCCCTAAAAGCCTGATTGTCCTGAGTTGTTCACTTGTCACTAAGTGGATTCCAGGGCTGTAGCATTCCACAGGATGTTCCTGACCCTTAACCTCTTTTTTACTTCTACTGTGGCTTTCTATTGTGAATTAAATCTAACTTTGCCGTTTAGCCAACAATTAACAAGATCTAGACAACATTAGATGCAGTTGATTGTTAGCCACATTCATCCTTTAATACTTTTAACTATTTGTCTTACATACATTTCTTAACAAACAATGCTAAAAAAGCAAAAAGTAATAAACATGCAGTGGGCCTCATTTATCAATATTTTAATAATGGTAAGTTTGTAAATGTTTTCGTAGGACAAACTGAAGTAAAAATTCCTGCCGGATTCACAAACGTTTTGCTAACACTAATTTTCTTCGCACCCTATTTCTTCATGTGCATGTTAATAAAAATGCCAATCCAAGCATGTTCACAGCACAGATTTGCATTTAGCCACAAATCTCCATAAAAGGCCAAGCTCACAGAGAGCTGAAAATGGCAAAATGATGGCTAAAGGGGTGCTTCATAAGTGTGTTATATCCACAGCCGTTTCAGCGCGTCGGCTGCTAGAGATGGGCACGAGTACCCAAGTAGATTGAAGAGACATCAGTGATCGATTATTAAAAAGATGATTGTGCAGTTCTTTTAAAACATCTTTTTAAAAGTGTTTATGGCTGGTTATTTAAAGTAACTATTTTCAACTTGGAAAAAAACGTGACGGTTATGGCAACTCTGTGGCACAACATTGATCAAGCCACTCGCTTTTGCTTTTACACATTTCTGTCAGCAATGCAAACAGCAGTGCATGAATACTACTATAATTATGGTAACTGGGGGGAAAAGCAGAGAGACGTGCTTTCTCTGGAATAATATATTGATTTTGACCAGCAGGTATTCACATTATGACAATATATCATGCTTGTATTTTTATTATGCTGTTTATTGGTACTTTTTTGTAACAAACAACATTATAACAGCCTGTAATATTGAACAAGTGAGACACTGAAACAACAAAATGCATTGCAGAAGCAAAAGACGTGTGTTACATACAGTATATGAACACAGACGACAATGTAGTTCTCCCGAGTACTCGACAAGTGCTCGAGTAATTACTTCAAGTACTCGAGCAGACAAAATTACCCAAATGCCCATCCCTATCGGCTACCATAGACATACTCTTCCTCCTTTATTTAGGGTGTCAGTACTTTTTTCCTAATAGTCTTCTGTTTTAATTTATAGATGCATTTTTTATTTTACTTCCCATCATTGACATGAAAACACAAGTTTTATAAAATTCTCGTTGCATTAATACGTGTAATTGAAATAAACAAGCTATTTAAACTTGACAGTGCATATACAATTTCAATAACTCGCATCAATTATACGATCTGAAGCCAATTAGTCGAGGGTAGACTCACATTAGTGAGTCTCATTTTACTATCCTTCTTATACTATCCTTATACTAACGTTACACAAACGCAGGCGTTCTCTTTGGATACAAAACATTTTCTGGATTTTCATGATTAGCACATTTATTGTGTGAATGCGCCAGTGAATAATTTATGAATAAATATGCACATATTCAGTTTGATAAATCAGACCCAATGTTGCTACACCATCTATAAATGCCACCTTTCATTCACCGTTAGCCCTGGCAGCAATTTTTGAACGAACCCTCTGAGCTGTAACGCGCTGCACCCTGATGCTATGGATTACAGATTAAGAGCTGGGGTGCCACAGTGACTATTTTACTATCTGCTATGTGTTCAGCTGTTTTAAAAGTGAAGCCAGAGAAATGAAGGTGTAATGTTTACATAGATAAGGAGCTTAAGATCAGGCACTGTCGTAATGGTCAGGATTAAGTCCTCTTTGTCCACAGTTCTCTCTCTACCTGCCATTTCTAAAGATGTTCACCTGCCCGTAAAAAAAAAAAAAAAAAAGGATTGCTAGTTTATGAGACTGTTTTGATTTTCTTTACTTGTCATCAGTTTGAATATTTCTCATTCTTCATTCTTGGCAGCTCAACAAATTCCTCCCAGCTCAGCAGCCCTAGCTCAGCCTAACACAGCTGTGTGACAAATATAAATCACTTTTTTTCCTCCATCGACCAAATCCGGATCTTCCCTTCCGAGGGCATTTTGTGGCTAAGAACAAATCTGCTCAACTACTACAGCTGTATGCTTCCCTGGATGTAGCAGACAAAAATTCTCAAGGGTTTCTTGAACTATCTGCACTATTCGCCAAGCTCGCTGTTAATCTAACATCTTGTTAAATGTGGAATTTCCAGTGCTGTATGTAGCTGATTCTATGCTGTCATTCTTGGTAACTGTAGCTCCTTCTTGTTAAGCATCTCTACTCAAGGCATGACCAGTGAATTACACCAAATTACACCAAACGGGAACTGTTACACTGATGATATTATTTGCTCTTGACCTATGAGAAGATGTGAGTGAATAAAGCAGTCTGGGACAAATTATCTAGACTAAGAAAGGATCAGTCCTGGTGTGTATTATTACTAAATTAAGCACAGTGTGAAAATGTATTGTTTTCACATACATTTCACAAACTCACATAAGAAGCACTGAATATATGGAAGGACTCAGCAACATTCCTCTCCAGATGGACATTTCCGTGCATGAATATTCACCTTTAGTCATTTGGTAGACACTTTGTATCCCAACCGACATACAGTCGAAATGATCAGTTGCGGGATCAGGACCCAGTGGTTATCTAAAGGTCCTGGGATCTGAGCTCACATATTTTGCAATCACTAGCTTGCCACCTTAATCACTGACCCTCCACTGCTCTTAGAAATACACCAAAGGTCATAATACATCAGGCCTTTCACTCACTACACATGCAGCCGATAAATTACTGGGTCTCATATGCTGTCGACTGTTTACAGACATGAATGAAAAGGGCTTCTGTTAATGATGCAGGAAGCTAAGTGGACTGACACATTCATATTAATGCATATCCTGTTTAATGAAAGTCTGAATATAATTAATTTATTTTAACATCCTCTAAAATGTTATATTTAACCTTTTACTTCATAAGAGATATGCTATGCAAAAAAAGCACTCCATCATTTCACTAATGATGAACGTCAGTTTTCATTATGCAAATACGTTGGGAAATGGCTACCTAGTGCTTACGGCATTCCTTCCTTTGTTAATATGCTTTGGGGGTGTGCTTCTTTAAAGAACTCAAGGTCAAGAAACGGCCCTGACTTAACCTCCATGGAAGGCATTCAAATAACGCACATCTAAAAGTCTCTTTTCACTAGTCTGCTGACTTACTGTACTCAGCCAACACACTACCAGGGGCTGAGGCCAAATCAATGTTGCAACACACTCAATGGTCACATTCTCTCCCACTGTTGAAAGTCTTGAGTTGTTCAAGAGAGGTCCTGTTGAAGGTTTTGTAGAATGTACAGTACGCAGTGTAATGTATCACACTGCCACCAATAGAGAGGCCTCCCTGACCATGAGTTATTGCTCACAAATAACCCTAAGTACTAGGAGTATACAAAAATGCAGCTTGTCAAGTTACCAGAAAGGTGTCTTTGGCAAAGCCGCAAAAGCAGTCTGTCCTGAAGGCATTCCTATGGTGGAAAACTTTTAATTGTGAACTGATTCATAGTGGATTGGACTTGAAATGGATCGTATCAGTGCTGAACTGATCATTACTTGTTTAACTGAAAGATGAAGTTTCACACCCCTGCTTAAAACACTTAATTGAGAACTGCTTATCTGAATGTAATGACTGGGCAAAAATTGTGTCTGCTTTTTTACTGAATCCAAATAAAAAAAAGGATGAACTGCTCTGGGCTGGTGGTCCCTAAAGCACAGCCTAGGATACACAATGGTTTGATGGTGGTGGGAGTACACAAGGTTAGCAAGGCAGTGAGAAAGAACGCTGTTCTTAAGACTGTAAAAAAGGACCAGAATTTCCAAGCAACCAGAACAGACTGGGTAATCATTTCTTATTCCTGGATGCGTGCAACAATGGCACAATGGCACGCCACCACTCTGCTATAGCAACCCCAACCACCAAACAAGAGTTCACCCCATAGTGAATGTAAAGTGGTATAGAGTGCCAGCCCTGAGCACTCTCCATATGTTTAGTAAAATCATACACCTTTTCACAGAAAGTTTTTGAATAGGAAATACTCTGATTAAGATGCTGTCTAGTTTATTGCTATAAACTATAGAGTGCTGGCCTGTATACACACAACTAAATTATTTTAGATAAATACGCTTTATTTAAATCATTCAATACTTATTTCACCCACTGTAAGGGGTTACAGTGAAGTGCACATTTCCGCAGTCCACAAGTCCAGTTGCCGCATCCAACAGAAGTACCCACCTGCACTCGAAATATAATGTTTTTAAGGTTAGCAAGGTGGTAAATTAAAGGCATTTTAGGAGCCTGGCTATGTGCAGAAGCGTTGTTTGCATGACTGAATGAAGCACAAAGTCCCCGTAAAACAGACTGCTTGGCAATGGGCCAGCATTGATAAGACCCAGGAAGTCAGCATCCCAGGTGTATTGCACATCTTGATTGAACCTGACTGTCACAACATGAGGTGAAATCATTGTTAGAGATCACCAGTTCTGTTGTAAAAAGCTAACAAACCTAATTCAAGAATCAAGCATGAAGTATATGTTGCAAAATAAGACATGGCAAGATGAACCTCCATTATCCTTTACCTAACATTGCTTTGAGAAAAAGAAAAAGAGAAAGCATGCATCTGACATTGTGGGCACGCACCAGGGGGTTCATAGTCAACCGAGATGTCTGAAGGTGTTTGCAGCAGAGCGGATCTTCTATACACCACATGCACTCGTCCATTTTCCTCATGCTGCTGCGTGCCACGCTCCAGAGGCTCAATGAAGTATTCATCAGAGTCGGCACGGATCATGCCAGCCTTTAGGGAATAAAAGCAAAAACATGGCATTCAGTTTTACTACAGGGATGAGCTACATGCAGTGGTTTGGGCAGATCTCTTGCACTCCTGAGGATCAGCATCTGGAAAACAACGTGAACTTTAACTTGTTTTTAACCTTGTGTGTTTTTTACTCCAGCAACATGCATTATCCCTGTATTCCTAGAAAATGAGGTGCAAGTAAAACCCTGTGCAAGTAAAGCACTGTTTTATGTTATTAGCCATAATATGCTCTATATAGAATAGTACTACAGTATTGCATCTTAGTAACTGAAACAATTTTACTTGTCATTAATACTCAGGACTATTTTATCTTCACTTTTTTGTGAATGTGAGCTACTTCTTACAAGCAGTGTAGGTATTTTTTTTTCTTCTCTCTCTCTTCCTTTCCAGCTTTTCTCACTTTTCCATCATATGGTGAGCCTTTCAACAGTCAGGCACCCCAAATCTTGTGGCAGTATTTCATATTGAAACTAATGATGTTTTTTTTTTTTAAATGTATTCTACATTTTATCACAAATATTACAGATAATGCATTCATCCTGTCTCCGGTGTCTCTTTTTGCAGAGGTAATAAAGTGATTACAGGTTCTATTTTTGTTTATTCCTTTCCACATGCTTGCATCATAATTTACTGTGCATTGAATACTGATATTGAAAGGACAGTTTGGTCATGTAAAGTACTATAATTTATACATAGTCTGTCTGCAAATGTTCCTCTCAGGTGTGTTTCAAGCTCGGAGAGTGGGTATGTATGTGTCAATGTGTGCGTACTTGACGGTTTGTGTGTGTAAGAATGTGTGTGCATGCATTGACCTCCTTGCACTTTTAAATCAGCTCTTTTAGTTGGTGCCTCAAGCCCCAGAACCGGCCTCATGTACTCATGTACACAGTCCAGCCTCTCAGAGCTGTGTTCTGGAATGTGCTAGAAGAATATCTCTCTCTATCTCTCTCTCTCTCTCTCTCTCTCTCTCAGATTCCAACCTTCACCTCATCAGAGGCTTGGCTTTCTTAGTGCTCTCATGTGTGCTCTTCAGAATCAGGGGTGCAAAAGTTTGGGCACCTCAGGTGAAATGACATATAGATCTTGCACTGAAAAGAAGTAAACACAATTTCTACAACAAACTATTTTAAAATTCTATTTTTTTGTTGCAAATCTTAAGGCATCTTAATGTACTTTATAGTTGACTTAAAAATAGTAACTGTGGCATGTGCAAACGTTTGGACACCCTAATAGTTGTAAAGTCTAAGAACTAAATTACCTTGTTAGACTTTATAATTAACTCATGACATCTGACCTTATAATTGACTCATTGGGATTTGTTAGGCAGGTCAAGAACAATAACGCAACAATTATGGGCTCCGATAAGCAACTGTCTGGGGACCTGAAGATGAATCTAATTGATGCCTACAATGCAGGGGAAGGCTATAAAAAGATATCAAAGCGTTTCCAGCTCACAATTTCCAGTGTCTGAAATATCAGGTAAGAAATTACAGGTAAGGGGAGCTGTGGAAGTCAAGGCAAGACCTGGCAAGGCAAGACCAAGAAAATGTTTAGTTTGAACTGTCATGCTGAGCAGAAAGGCAAAGCAAAACACCTAAATGATAGGTAGGTCCTGCAGGAAGGTTTAGCTGACCACTGGATTGGCGGTGCATCATTTTACTCTACAGTGTTGCTTGCAAAAACATGATCTGCATAGAAGAGTCATCAGAAGGAAAACTTACCTGTAACTTCAGAACTAAATTGAAATTTGATGTATGCATAACAGTATCTAGATAGGAAATGGGCATTTTGGAAACAAGTGCTGTGGCCTGACAGATTAAATACGGAACTCTTGGAGTGGCTCTATTAAGCTTTAGGAATGTGTGACAGTGGCACAGGAAACATTCCATGGGTTCATGGAAAAATGGATTGCAGTAAATATCAGCAAATTCTGGAAATATATGTGCCACAATCAGTCAAGAAACTAAATCTGAAAAGGCTGGCTTCTACAGCATGACAATGATCCAAAACATCTCAAAATCCACCATGAACTACATCAAGAAACACAAAGCTGAGTCTTTTGGAATGACCATCTATGAAATCGGCTGAGATCTGACAAAGGGGGTGGTAAGGAATCATTTTATATTTATAATTTGCATTTTGAGTCTTTTATTGCTAGGTGATCAGGGTTTTCAGCATGTGGTGAGTGAGGATGGCCTATTAACACTGTGATTGTGTTGTGATAGGTAGGGAGAGATAAAGGCAAAGAAAGATTGTGTACAATGTATAAGAAAAAGAAAGATGTAAAACCACAATCTTACACCCTTCTAACTTGCCTAATGAAAATATTGTATGTGGCATGCTCTGATTGTAAAACTGTGACAGTGTTCAAAACGAAATATTTGCACACTTCAAATGCCTTCAATAACATGCCAGGCATGAGAAAATGTTAGCCTTGAAATTCAAAAACTTTCTCTGAGCTTTAGCTATTTCAATATATCTCAAATCCTGAAGTATGAGGAGAGCTTAACAAAAAGGCAACAGGTTTGTGGCTATCTCTGACATATGTACAGTACTATTTACAAGATATTTTCAACTAAAGTAAGGTCAAAAACAAAGGACCTCAAGCAAAAGCTTCTATTTGCAATGATGCATAGCACTGAGGTAAATCCAAATAAAAATACTGAAGTATGTATGTGACAATAAAGTCCCACATGGAACTGTTTACTCTTGCAATATTTACTGTATATTGCAGAAGAAATCTATGAATTCTTGCATCCACAAGAATATTTGGAGAGAAATACATGTACAAAGCAGTAATAAACTATCCCATATCCCCAACCTTAACCCCTACACTGTAAAAAATGCCATTTGGCAAGTAAAATATATTTAATATGGGAAAATGTATCTTTAATATTTCCTATTATGAGATAATTACAAATCAAAGATACGATTATTATCATGTTCTTAGATGCATTTACTCATTTCAAGCTTAAAATTAAATTCCATTTATATTTGCAAAGTTTGCTTCTTTCTAAACATCTGCTAATACAAAACAATTTCAAACTAGAAATGAGTAAAAATAAATAAATACAATTAATGTCTAGAAACAGGTTTAATAATAATACATTTGACATTTAAAATATGTTCACTTGCTAAGATGTCATTTTTTGCCTGTGAACATGCAAAAATCAAGCCATGCCAGATTTTTCAACAGATATTTGTATGGAAAGATTGTTAGCAAACCAGATATTCCTCTAGCTCCATATAAAATGTCAGGATTTAGTACTACTCACTGGCATTTATTATAATTCTAGGCTCATACTGTATACCACCAAGGTTGTAGTTAAGACTGTGTAGTCAGAATGTGTATCTACACTGTTCTTCTGTGCTTTGGTTATGTATTATTAATATTATGAGAACAAGGGCAAATCACTTTGGGATTGTTCAAACTATGATGCTGATCTCTGAGTAGTGCTTACTTTTTTCTTTCATTTATGATTAACTGTGTAAATCAAAAGTCATTTGTTTTCAACAATGGCGGTCTATTCAGGAGTCTGCCACCAAACCAATTAGGTAAATCGAAGAAAGACATTTTCGTTACTGATGTAATAATACCTTGCTGTGAAAGTCTGCAGCTACTGTTTGGATGGGCTTGGAAAATCAAATACTATAATTAATGTCTGGCTCATTTTTAAAACCTTACAGACATCAGACTGTGAATCAGAGGTGAAGGTATTTAGATGAATATGCACTACCAGACAAATGTTTGGACACAATAGATTGAATTATATACAGGTGCATCTCAAAAAAATAGAATATCGTGGAAAAGTAAATTTTTTTCCGTACTTTAATTCAAAAAGTGGAACTTTCATATATTCTAGATTCATTACACATAAAGTGAAATATTTCAAGCCTTTTTTTGT